>JAHREE010000463.1:539381-579089 GCA_033628505.1 Tringa tobata | reverse complement strand
CTCCCTCCCTCCCTTTCTCTCTTTTTTTTAAGCTGCCATTTGAAACAAAAGGCATATCCATTCTAGCAATCTTAGAGGCCTGGCTGCAGCTACACCAGTATGTGTTGATGACCGAGCTCCTCCTGTGCTGCCACACAGATGGGTGGCCAGACCTTGCTCCCTGTTTGTGTGGAGCAATGAGGCATTGCTGTGAGACCTTAGCCAAAGAGTCAATCCCCACCACTCATCCTTTGCTGACTAATGTCTTGGTTATCTGTGGCAACGAGAAGTGACAGTGTCAAGGAAAGGGGATGAGTTTCCTGGACCACCAAGGTGTTGTTTATGGGAATGTGCTCTTTAGGCAGCTGTGACTCAGCGGCAGGGGAACAGGGCAGGGCAATGGACTAGGGCTGCCACATGCCTGATTCTGCCCTCGTGCATTTGTTGGGTTTTTGCAGAGTCCTGTAGAGGCAGATTTTTTTTTATTAATATTTATTTTTTTAGATAATTACAGCCTGCTTTTTATCTCCAGCTCAATAGAGTTGAAATGACATCCTTCCCTCCCCATGAAGGCACTGCAGGGGACTCTGATGAGCAGCACCAAAGGATGGGGGGAGGCGAGGAGGGGATCTGGGGTGGGCAGAAATTCCTTTTAGCAGCACAGGCATTGTTCATGCATGTAATTGTGGTTACACTGCATTTTAATCAACTTCAGTACGACGTTCCTGGAGGAGCAGGGATAGAAGACTTGGCAGGGAGGCACAGGTGGAGAACACGATTTGGCAGCAAGAGGATATTGTGGTTAGCTCTGCAACATCAGGAGAGAGTGGGGACTGCAGCAGGATCAGGTAGAGATGGAGGTATTTGAGGTAGGGATGGAGGGTGGGCTCAGACAGGCTGGGAGCTTCTGGGTCTGCAAGGAGCTCTTTCATAGCTGGATCTAACCAGGACCATCATGTGGGGATGGGACGAGGTCAAGAATGCTGATTCCCACCCCAGCATCCTTCCTCAGGGCTGGTGAACTGTCCATTCTCCAGCTATCTTAGGTTTTGCCATCTAAAATATAGGAGACCTTGATATTATCTTGTAGAATATGACAGATGTGCAACTCTGACTCAGGCCATCACAAACAACCAAACACAAATCAAAAGATATTAAGAGAAGGAAACATTTTAGTCACTTCTAAAACTGCTTCTAGAAAGTGGCTAATAGCCCAAAGGAAGAAAATGTGCAATTCTGTTATTACTGAGCCTGTGGGATTAAAATCATGAGCTCCCTTGCAACTTTGTCTGCAGGAAGGGAACCTGACCAACAGGATGTGAGAAGAGATTGGTCCAATGACATGAAAGTGAGGTTGAAGGTGGGAACAGAGGTAAACCAAGACCTTCATCAGGTGCAAAGCAGGTGGACAGAAGAAGTGATCTACTTTTTGGCTTGAAGTACAGCAATACATCGATTTAGGCCGTGAAGAAACTATTATGTTCAAGCCTTCTGTTCAGCACAGCAGAAGTCAAAACACTGTGGTGTTGGAAGAATATATAATCCATCAGTGAGTTTTAATGCTGCTCAGCCCAGAAATCATCAACTAGATCTGAATTCGGTAGAATACTTGTAGGATATGGTAAAAGTGCTCATGTGCCTGCAGACCTGAATCACAGGTCTCAACTGTGGTTTATGCTGAGCTTCCACCATGATCCATGAGTTCATGTAGCAGTTCACTACACCACTAGCACCACTACTGAAGTGGTGAGATCCCATTTCCCACCCCTCTTGCTGCCCGAGTTCCCAGCCACCACTTTGCATTTCGGTCCTCTCTGTGGACCAGTTTACCTCCTTGAAAAGGCAGAAAACAACTACATCAAAGACCGGGAAAATTTCCTGACATGGAAGTTAGCTAACCTAGCTAGCGGAAAGGTGCGAGGAGAGCCACAAAAGGGATGGCTGGGAGGGCAGGAGCAGTGGGAAAGGAGGAGTAAGGGTTGGAGTAAGTGAGCAAGGATTTCCCCTTTTGGCGGCAAGGGGTGGGTTGGTCAGCAGATGGACACAACTGCCCTGAAAAGCAGGGCCTGAGATGCATCATCCTCTTCACTGTCACAAAACCAGACAGAGCCACCGGGCAGACAGAAGCTCTCGAGGTCACGGACTGGTTGGTATTTTTGTTCTGTTTTTTCCACAATGCCTGGCACAAGTACTGGAGTGAAGTAACTGATAAACCATAGCAAAGATTAACTCATTTCTTCAAGACATGTGTCAGAGCTAGCTAATAAGATGAGAAATGAACCACGTTCAGTAATTAGAAGTTCTACTGATCTCAGACAAAATTTATCTGACCATTCCTACAAATAGCTGGTAATTGAGTTTTTTCATATCAGCGTATTAAGATTAATGGAAATTCTGTGTCTACCTGTGAATATCTATTGCCAATTTACTGTTTATTTTGCCAGGTATCCCACAAGCTGGTTTCAGTGTATAAGAATGATGGGCAAGAGTAAGGTGTTTCACGAGATCTAGGGGCAGCTTAAAGAAGAGCTGAAAGTGTATTCTTTTTTTTCTCCCTAGCTGGTCTACTAAGAGGTACTACATCTTCTTTCCATGCCTTGTTTTGCTATGTTCTTTTTCAATAGTTTTCTCTTTTTTTCATATAATTTTTTTTCTCATTTTTCATATCTCTTAGTCCATGTATTCTGATTATCCATATTTCCTATTCTTACCACTAAATGGGTACTTGGTCATGTTGATTCCCAGTTTATTTCATATCCTTTCCTATTCTTCTGCCCATGATATCAGAAGACATGTTTGAACGTAGTGAGGTTTGATCCTGATCCAGCATAAATCAGAGGAGCTCAACTGAAATGATGCTACCCCTCTTTCTTCACAGTAGATCTAGATCAGGTGTCCCCTTGCACTGAGAAACCTGACAGTTTGTAAGATAGTTTCCCATAAACTCAAACATCTGAATGGGTTTAAAATGCTCCACAGAGAAGAAAGGCAAGATATACTGACCTCCCTCTTTTTTTCTTTGAAGAAGGTTTCCTGGGGCAAAAGGTTGTTAATTTTATTTTTTTACTTTAAGCATGAGGAAAATACATTAATTTCATTAGCTGAGACCTAAAAGATCTTTGGTAAGCAAACTGCTAGGAAGTGGAGTGAATGAAAAGAGTGAATCAATGCACAGATTTGATCTGTTAAGAGCATATGTATATAATTCATATATATGTGTGGATTCATAAAATGGTGAAATTCTGGCTCGATTGACTTTACTGAGGTCAGAATTTCATCCATAAGCTTGTTATTATTGTCAATACTTCCAAGTCTATTATAGAGCTTTTAACTAAAAGGCCTCCAGAGCAAAGAAAATCAAAAAGTCATGAGAGTTTTGCCCCTGTAAGAGAGGCAGCAAGGAAATACTTGCAATGGCCATTTCACAGAGTGTTTCCTATTGAACAGAGCAGTTGTATCTGGCGGAATGTATGAGTGAGTCCTCCCTTCCACTCGAGTCAAGGACAATCAATTTTATTTTTAAAATGTCATAATCACTGGTATTGATCAACGCTCCCCTAATGGGGGTGCTCTTGAATCCATACTGGCTTGGGCTATTGCCACTTCCCTAGCAATTCAGGCTCAATTAGGCTGCCTTCCTAATGCATATCAGCTTCATTTAATTGCTCTCAGGCCCGCAGTGTGAGAAAAGGGCAAGCTGACAGAGTAAATCCACGCTTCCACTTTGCAGTGAGCTGCCTATTTGTTTTATTTGTTCACATTTTAAAGGGCTAAGCACTTGTTATATGGAAAACACAGGAGAGCAAAAGTCAAGAAGTATTAATAAGCCTTGGAAAACAGAGTTAGAACTCAATTGCTTGTGCAAAGAATTGCTGATGTTTTCAGTACATTGAAAATAAGGTGGATTTTGTAGCTGTGGTGCTGATGAGTAGCATTTGTCTCATGGAAAGCTCAGTAAAAATTGGGTGGAGGTGAATGTGTTCTAACAGCTACACCCTAGGGAAAACAACCTGTTTATTTTTGTTTGGCTGATGATAATGTGGCAGAAGCAACCTCTAAAGGAAGCTGGTAATGAACTGGTGATCACAGGGTTATGATTTCTTCCATAATATTTAACAATAATGTTAACAAATGTTAATAAATTAGGAGATGGGGGAAGAGAGGGATGGCAGCAAGCCAGAAAAAGGGAAATAGCTATTAAACACCAAAGATATCCAGTCTGTGAAAGAAGTACATGCAAAGCTCACACATCCTGCAGCAGAGCAGTTGTGAGCTGAAACAAAGAAGTCACCTGTGAATATCAAAGTGCCTGCCTGCAGACAGAAGCTCCCAGGCCTTTGCATCTAGATCAGAAACTTAATACTAGAGGAAGAACAATGAAGGTATGAGAGAAGTGAGAGGAAAGACCTCCGGGGGGGGCTCCCTAGAGCATGGTGCCCCCTTTCTATTTGGGCCACAGGTGCCTGGCCACCCTCCCACCTCCTGGCTAACCGCTAGGTGTACTGGAGGAATAAAGACATCAGGATAAGCCTTGGAAGGTGGAGTGGACTCCCTGTCACAAGTCCTGGATTGTCAGGTTGTCCAAAACCCAGTGTACAGACCCGCATCTGACCATAAGAGGTAGACTTTTTGTTACTGCAAGCTGTGGAAGCTGCTAACCAAATGTCTGCCTGGTATTTGGGGGAAGGGAGGCAAGGTGCAACCAACAGGTTTTGGGTACCTTGATTCCTTAGAGACACTGGCTCTGCCAAAGTGACAGCGCAGTCTGTCTGTAAGGATCTCTGCCCCAGCTGTGGGGTGGAGGAAGCTGCAGTCCTCAGCCAAGTGGATGTTGTCTTTCTGCTGCCAGCCAGGGGCTTTGGGGAAAGCATCGTCCTCAAGGGCAAACTTGTAATCCTGTCTCCTGGAAGAGGTAAATGGCAACACCTCATCTCCATAGCTCTGGTGTCACTACACTTACATGCAGAAGCATGTCCTGTGCTGAGTCTGACAGGACTATAGTAGGAGAGCGTGAAAAAAGAAAACATGAAAATAAACTCACTCCAATACTGGGGATGTGGTTTCTTGCCTCTGTTTTTCCTTCTTCCTTGATTCTTAAGTTTTTCATTTCCTACCCACGACAGTTTCCTCTACTCCAGACCCTCCAGGTTACTTAGCTTATGAGTTTACTTACCTTCTAGTTTTAAATTTGCTGAGGGCAGTGCACAGGACTCAATTTATAGCAAAGAAAACTGAAACCACTCAAGACAGGCAGGGAAAAAGAAAGATATGGACTTCAGTCTGAGACTTTAGTTTAGCTGGGCTGAAAAACATCCAATATTCCTACAAAGACATACAGTTACTTCATGCACAATTATCAGTGCATGAAGACTGTCAGATGGTAAAAGTGCTTACAGAGGCCACCTAGAAATGCTCGGTGATTTCTTACTATTGTCTTTGAATAAAACATTATCTAATGCCTACAAGGTAATAGATTTATCTGATAGGGCTACCTCTCACTTGTATTTCTCTTCTACAATTTACTTTATTAGAGCTATCTTGTACAGCAATTTTTAAGATGACAAGGACAGCGCTATTTCTCTATTTGTACATTTTAACTGTGATGTTCCTGCTCAGCCAGCTTGGTGACCTGGCAAGCATTTAAGGCCCAGTTCTACAACGTTATGGCTGACAGAATTTTGGCCAGAGTCAAATGGAAAACACCAAAACTATTAATTTTTGCAATTTACGCCCAGTTGTTCTGGTTTTTAATTGCCTAACATATGATTCTGTTGTTTCCATCTGCTTTTCATTCTTGTTTTAACTGCCAATAACCCAGCAATATTACACACTTAACTAACATGGGCCACATGCCAGAAACACTAAGGCCAGTAATGCACAATTTAAACTTAACTACAATTGGTTATTAGCATAATAAATGTACACACATGTACCTGGTGAAATCCTTCTGGAATTAGGAGTGGCACTGAAAATGCCGTCCGCTTGTAAAACCATTCTATTTTACAGTAAGAACAGTATGGTCCGGAGCAGGGAAGAAGAGCCACACAATTTATTATGCGTGAGCAAATTAGCAATCCTTTGAACAGCAGCCATCTGTTCCTCCCTCTGCAGGCGAGTGCCAAATGGTGACAGTTGCCATCTGAAGCCAGTGGCCTTCTCCTTGTGCAGGGCTTTGACAAAGGAGTGCTGCAGTAAGGATTCCAACTCCAACGTGTGGCGAAACAAGAGACTCTCGTGTCTTGTAGAAACATGAAGAACTGCCTGGGTGAAATGCTCCACACATTGGCCAACCTCCACCCTCTGTGAAAGCCGGATGTGGCAAAATATTGAGAATTAAGCCAGACCTGAGTGTATTGGAAAAGCTTCTTCCTAAATGACCACCATGAAGTTCAGCATTTCGCCTGTGAGCTACAGTATGTTCTTGGAGGGCCTTGGCAGCACAAGGGAAAGGTGCCGGCTGCTCGCTGCAATGGGACCAGTGCCACGCAAGCCAGGGTCTTCTCCTTAGTCCTTGCCTGGGTAACGAAACCCAAAGACAATGAGCCTGTTGTTTAGGGTTGCTGGGGTCTTAAAAGAAATTGTTTTAAATGAAAAAGAAAAGCTCGGTATGCTTCTGGCAATGTATGTATGGTGCTTTGTATTTTCCTTACAGCAATTGTCAGTGATGCGGTGCACTAGGTTTTGTAACGTGTCTTTCCTGTGTATGTGAATGATTGGTTTTTAATGTGCATTTATAACAGCAGGCTTTCTGGGCACCTGTAAGTTGGGTATTATCTTTTTTTGCTGTACTTTCTCACAAATCCTTCATGTGTGAAAGGAGATGTAATTGACCATTTTGTACCACGGTTGCAAAATCTTCAGGATCTTCTTTGGAAACCTTGTCCCTAAGTGTCCCAACCAATGCAAAAGTGCAAAAGCACATTAGTATGTTTTATTGGGTTTTTTGTTGGAAGGTCATGGGTTTAAGTTTGCTTTTTTTTAAATTTTCTAATGTTTGTATATTCTCAATTATTTACAAAAGCATAACAACTAGTTGAAAGTTTTGGTTTTTAATAAAAGGAAGATCAAAAAATGAAGGTGAAGTTTTCCTTACAAGAGAGGACAATTTTTGCAAAAGAAAATGCTAGCCAGAAAGAAATCTCACTTAAAATTAAAATATTTGCTGCTATCAGATAATTAATATCTGGACTAGCCTTCTAATAAAACTAGCAGGGGCAAGCAATCTAATGGATATTAAAATGGAGCGTGGTCACTTAGTGAAAGGCATACTGGGACATTGCTCCCTTGGACAAAGGGATCCAGACTCAATAAACCAGAAGAGTCCTTCCCATTTTGTTGTCTGACAATTAATTTTAAATACAAAACTTGAAGGAGTACATATAAAAAAAAATCTTTTCAAATAGGGGAGAAAAGGTTTTTCTTAGGGAATGGATAGTGCCAGGAGTGATTTGACAGAAGGGCATGGCTAGTGAGAGGAATCAATCACTCCACTAAAGGAGCAGCAGCATTTAGGACCTGGAGATGGAAATTTGTCTGCCAAAATCCAAAGGTGGGCTGAGCACTGAAGAATAGTTTTCTGAAGTTCTGGCTAGTCTTGTTTCCACACATCACAGTGCTGAGTTTGCTGGATGGTTCTTCTTATTCTATTTGCAGCAAATACGAAAGCTGCTAGTCAGTGTAGGATTTCTGTTCATCACATACTATGCTGAGGGGAAATTAAAGATGGAGGAAGAGAAAAATGATGAAATAAAACCTCAAAGAATCAAAAAACTCAAAGAAAACACTTTAAAATTGTTCCAAACTAGGTTAAAAAACCAAGACCTTTGTAAATGGAGAGCCACTCCCACCTCAACTGCTACCGAATGCTACCAATATACATCTGAAAAGAAGATGGCAAAAAAAATTAACTGGGTTTCTAAGATACCACTGAAAAGGCAGAGAAATAGAATGCAATGAGATCTTTGTCTCATTGGGAAAATAAAATTAAAAAAAACCTGAAAGAACTGATCAGACACATCATTCTAAATATCCTTTACAAAGATGTAGCATTATGATAATATACAAACTATTCAATCCTCTAGTCCTAATCTGAGTGGAGCAACTCATATATTTTCTTGTAACCACCACTGACTAGTTGACACCACACTTGCATCTAACTCCTGTTGGTAAGTTGAAACACTTACTGGGCATGGATAGGACTTGACACAAACACAGCATGCATTTGGTTAGTAAGAAATTCAACAAAGTACATTTCACAGAAAGAAGCTGAGAGCTATTTGGCAGGCTTTTGGTCAAAGACATTGCCATGATTTTGCTGAGGATTTGGCCTGATCTAGTTATAAAAAATGGGACCACACATGAATATAAGTTTAAAGAAATATTCAGACAGGTTATGGAAACTTCCATTTACTTAGCCAGCATGACTGAAGTCAACTACAAATAACCTCAGTACACAGAGAAATAAGAGACAAAAAGTAGTTGTTGGAACATAACCTCAAGTTCCATTCCTTTCTTCAAAATCATGTGATGTAAAATCAAAGTTCTTACATCAAATCTGTGTTTATGAAAGAAGCATCACCATTCTTTGCCTCACTGCAGTCAAGGCTATTTCGCAAACAAAACAATTTTATAGTCTTTGTATACAGCTAATCTGAACAGTCTGCTTTCACTGAGATATTTAACAAATACTGTCATTACAAGCATTTATAGAAGGGAAGAACTGTGATGATTCATGTAAACCTTTAACTGCATACTTTCCCAGTCTTTTTGTAGATGCAGCACAACATTGAAGCAACCATAAAGAGCTCTCACCTACATTGCCCATTAATCAAGAACATTTATTTAAGTTGCTTAAATTTATTCAGATTGTTTGAAAGTTTTATTTTAACAGTTAAGGTTTAAAGTTTATTTTAACACTCTCAGCTTCCTATCTTTAATATGTGTTTTTAAACAGAACACAGAAAATACCCTTATTTTAGTATTATGTTCACTGAATCAGTTATATTGTAAAGATTGGATAAAGTTATATCAGTTTTGGGTTACGTAATGTATACAAAGTTAGACCGTCTTAAATCCCCTCATTCTTGGAAGGAAGTTGAAAAGGAAGAACCTGGAAACCAGGACAGTTTAGTAAAATATTTTCCTTTCACTGAGCACTGTCAGCTCAGTGAGTCAGCTTTACAACTGCTAGTGTTTGCTGTAGGTTTATGGAACCGGTATTCGTTTCCTCTACAATGAGGGAAAACCATCACTTTGCAGCTACAGTTATGTAAGCCGCCAGCAGTAGAAAAGTGGGAGTGAGGAAAAGGTGTTTCCATTCCCAGTAATACGAAAGTGCTCATTTAGTGGCTTCAACACGTAACAAACACCGTGCTTCCACATCCACATTCACACATCACTCTTGGCACCGTTAGCTGACAGATGCCCCACCAGCGATGCCGATCACCTTACCTGTGTGGTGAAACTCTTTGCAGCTTGGAGACCATCCAGCCCCTGGAGTCTGGTCAGCATCCAGCCACGGACCCTCATCTGGGGTGTCTCAGCACATTACTGCAAAGCGGATCCTGTGTCCAGTAGCACACCCGAAGCGCTGGAGTCTCTGGACTCCAGCGATGACACCTCAGCTTCCTCCCACAGCTTAAACTCATCCTATCCCAGGACTCCAAAGCAGTTAGGAGTCTTCTGGCTTTCAGTTTGCTACCTCATGGCAGAAGTCACATGGCAAACACAAGCAAGCTGACCCATAAAACCAGAAATGGGCTTTGAACAGAACTTCTGAATGCCTCATTGCTTAAAAGGCCAAAATGTGAGAATATTGGTCATTAAGAGAAGCTCACACTTCATGGGCACAAGATGTTTCATATTAGCCTTCTCTTCCCCTGGAGGTCTTATGGTCTGTAGGCATACAGCTCAGGCTTTCTCTCAACACAGACAGTCCTGTAGAAAATTCTGTTGACCCAATCTGTTGCAAGGTCTGCTTCTCTTTCCCCAGTCTTGTCTATAGTTTCTTCTATTCCTTCTGCAAGACATTTTTAAGATGTCTTTTGGCCACCTGCATCCTTTATTTTCTCCTTAGTGGGCTTCATCATTTCCTGAGAGGAAGGGAAAAAAATCTCATCCCTTTCAGTCCCAGGAAACATCTTGGCAAGCTGTTTGTCAAAGTTCAGTTTTTACAGTTAACTATTCTCCAACCACCTCTGGTCTGTTGGCTGCTTTGTAAGATGAATGTGTGTTGACTGAGGTTCATGATGTAGATATATTAACAGTAACAAGTATATTATAAAAACTGAATATCAGCCTATGCATTGTACAGTCAGATTTCCCAAACGTTTGTGCCTAGACTGTGTCTGAAGTAAACCACTCACTCCATCTAAATAAGCAACTAAACTTTAACCTTTAGAGTCTCTGGGATATTATAGGGTCATCTCACACACCGTTCAGAGATGAAGAATGGTGCTCATGTTTCTGCATCTTTCAGACACTAACTGATGGTCTCACTAGCTAATAAACAGAGGGCCAAAAAAGCCTTATTGATTCTACCATGCAAACTCGTAACCAGTTAATGTAAAGGGAAATGCCAAACATGGGTCACTAAAGACAAGGAGAAGAAAATAGATTTCAAAAGTTTTGCAGCTGGTTCCCTCCTGACTTCTCTAGGTCCTCCGCACATTCTTTTACTGATTTGGCAGGTTGGGTATAACTGCTCATTTGAACGAGAACTGAGTTGTTTGTACAGCTTTTTAATACTAATTAATACCAGTATTTGTTCCTTTGTTTATAGTTGACACCCATTGTAAATGCTGAAAACGTACGGCCTAGATGAAAACAGAGGATTGACTCCATGCTTTCAGGAAGTTGCTAGTGCATTTGAATGTATTCTCAAATAACACACAATTCTAAGAAGAATATGCTATGAAGCTCCACCTTCTTTCTGTACCTTGATTCTTCCATTCCTTAGGTAACTTGTACTTGTCTTCCCATGCAATGGGTCATTATTGTTGCTGCATCAGTAATGAGATAATAAACTCTTTAAAGACAAAAACTTATGGATTTATTGGCTTTTGTGAATTGACATTTTATTCCTTACCAGTGAAGCACCTGTTCTACAACCACATACTAAACATTTTAACTTTCCTTTTCCTGTCACCAACAGCAGCAGTGCCAGATGGACAAAAAGAAGCTTGAAAGAAGCAACATTTCAAGTGAGATACCAAGGGTGCTTTTGCACAGAAAACATTATTTAAAAAATTGTGGATTAATCAGTGCTGCATTTTAACAGGGTGCAAAGTAGCAGTGACTAGTTGAAGATTTAATTTAGTGGCTGAAGAGCGAACTGGACAGATTTTAGCTTTTCTTTAAGAGCAAAACTCAGTGTAAGTAGATCTGAGGTTTCTGAAGGAAGCCTGGATACAATGTTTCTTACTTACCAATATCCTCTCTTCTGATGGTTCAAGACATCAAAGATGGCCAAGTTAATAATCATAACTTTTTTACACCATGGATAGCAGGCTCTATTCTCTCTTTTTAAAGATCTGCAAAATACAGAACATAGCCTAAACTTGTTGATAATATGTCTTAACTCTACTGCTACCACACCCTTATACCTGGATTTGCATATGGGCTTTGAAACACTTCTGTGCATCAAGAGACCTAAAACTGTCAAATTGATTCAGCCCATCTCTCTGACAGTTATAACTACTATTATAGTGGACAGAGAAGGAATTAAAAATCTTGCTGTTTGAGTACGATAGAGTAGAAACGAAGTAATGAGCTCCTGTAATAAGAACTGAATCTTAGATTAGAAAAGCTCCTAAAAACCCCTGTTGAATGGGTTGTCACAATAGTAGCAAATAGCTTCAGTGTCCTAGCCAACGAAAGGTCTAGCATCTAAGCCCTGATGTCTATTGCATTGTATTAATAAGTGCTTAATGGTGGCTACATTTGGACACGATGCCTGCGCTGTCAGCGTTTAACTCATTATCCCCAGGAAATCCTATGAGATACTTGGAATATGGAAGGTATTATCCTGTCCTGTGGGATCTAAAGGGCTATTTAGGTGGCCTGCTTCACTGGCAGTCTCACAAACACTGATGGATTTAGCGTCAGAGCACCCTCAGGAGAGAAGCAAGGATTGTTATCCCTGCTTTTTTTATGATGTGCATTGAGGAAAGGGGAGAGCTAGACGAATGCTGGCAAGTTCACTAGAGGGGTTTTATAAAGTGACCAGCCTATTCAGTGCTAACCAGTGACACCCATCCCCTTGCAGTGCAGGATGAAGCAGGTTTGTCACTGAACCCTATCATTCCCCAAATCAGCCTGAGACCCCAGAGCTGACTGTCAATAGCCAGGGCTGCCTGGTGTGGGATACTTATGGAGAACCACGCTGGAAAGCTGCAGTTCACACCAAGCACCCGTGTGCACCTCAGAGGGCAGATGGTGGTAGAGCACCACAACACTTGTTTCTGGGTATGGGTAGCACAACCTATGTCCAAGGATAGAGACAGGGATTGAAACTGTATCCCAGCTCGATGCCATCTACAGCAGGCCTATCTTCTGTGTCCAAAGGAAAGGAATATTTCAGCAGAAGATGAGCTGAATTATCTGCTACATCTGATTTAAACTTCAAGATATTCAATGGGAGCCAACTCCAAATCATGTTTCGTCTGAATGCATGTGGAAAAAGCCACCTACAGCTCCCTGTAGGTTAATCACAGAATCCCAAAGGATGTAGCCAATAGCTCCTTTCCTATTTAAATGCAGTCTGAATTGGGTATTAACTACCTGCTGTGTTTGGCAGATCTCTTATTCCTAAAATAAATAACTGTATGAAAAGTCATAAACTCTATATTGGACTTTTTCATTTAAAAAAAAAAAATCAAAGTAGTGTCAGGATTTTAGCAGCCTCACTTACTGCAGTAAATCTGGCTTCCACAGCTGTTCATGTTGTACTGTGTGCTTCAGCCAAGTGTAGCTGCAGTCCAACATTTCCTTCTTAAGGTATCCCTTACCCAGCGCAAAGCCAAGTGAATTTTGGACAGGACTAGCATGCTAGAAATTATGAATGTGCTCTTATTAGAGCAGGTTGCATGTTTTACATTAAATATTCATTCAAATAACAATCCAGCAAAATGTTTGTCAGGATGATAGTTACTTTGGCTAAAAGAACACATTTTTCCTCCAGTCTCCACCAAAACTCGCCCATATTTATCACATCGAGAATCTAAGGACATTAATGAAGATCTTGCTTAAACTCGGCTGAGCTCCTTCACTGGTGCCAGATCCTGTTCTCCTGTTTTATAGCCGTACCATTTCAGAAATTGCTTGGTTCTCGCTAGGGACAACCCTTTTACAGGTTCCACTGCAGCTCATAAAAGGGGGGAAAAAAAAGAAAAAGAAAAGAAAAAGAAAAGAAAAAGAAAAGAAAAAGAAAAGAAAAAGAAAAGAAAAAGAAAAGAAAAAGAAAAGAAAAAGAAAAGAAAAAGAAAAGAAAGAGAGCAAAAAAGGGGAAAGTAGCATTTTCTCCTCCTGCCTGTGTTGAGCTGAGACCCACAGAGTGCCTCATAAAGTGGTTTGATTTCAGTGTCATGGTTTTCTGTGCAGAACCAAGTTTACCTCCACGCGTCCCTGCTGTTGTCACCCCACTGTTACTGCCACTGGCTCAGTGTGGCCTTCTCTATCCCCCTGTCTTCAGTAACCAGCTCTTTGTGCTGGTACGCTCCCTTGGACGTTTCCCCAGTCGTGAAAGAACCTCTCTTTCCCCAGCCACAGCTGTCTTCTGCTTTTTTTCCCTTTCCTCCTCTGAAGCCTTTCTGCAACCGCCCCCATTGGTGTTGGGGACTCTAAAGGCACTTGTGTTTTGCAATCATTCAGTGGACAGAGTGAAGCAGCCCCTGATCCTGCAGTGAACTACACAGGATTGCAGAGGTCTCCCCTGCCTGGTCAGCTGGTGGGGTACGTACCACACTTTCCATATTCTTTAACACAGAGAACAAAATATGTTTATGACACAGTTCACAAAGTAATTGCTCCATGGGGTTTATCAGAAACGATGGACTGTAAAAAATTCTGTGATCCTAGTTACAGAGAAAACATCTTTTTGCATAATTCGTTCTTCTTGCTACTGTCCCATTGTACAGCCAATGCATGCTTCCAAAGCCTAAGCATCACCCACACCCATGGCACAGCACATTTATGACTACGTGGTGTCACAGGTCAAGTGTGTACACTTTTGCTATTCACTTTTTTCCCCTGAAGTCAGGGATGTAAACACGGGCTATATATACAGCAGGTATCATGTATACACAGTCAAATCATGAAAGGAAGGTTTCCTCTAAGAACCAGAGAACTTCAGTATTCCAGTAGAATTACATACCTTATTCTGAATCAAAACCAGAGGTAGCAAGTTAGTTACATTAATAAAGTTAAAGATTAGCAATATTGCCATCATGTGGCTACTCTGAGTAAATGCGCAGGCATGAGCCTGAATTTATTAAGCACCAGAAAGCAGATTGCATCTGAATTCTGCTGTTAAAATTAAGAGTCAATAACGTTGTTTGTTACTCTTATAAAATCTAGTTATCTTTTTCTTACAGTAACAATTCACATAGCAAGAGTACATGTACAATATATAAGGTTATATTACCTATTCCACTGTGAGCCTTATTCTCATGGATTCATAACTTATACGTAAGAATTCAATTAAAAATTAATTTTGAATTTTCCTTCCAGAAACTATGCAAGTGAAAATCAACTCTTACTGCAGAAAACAAGGAGGAAGAAAAAAGGGCAAGTAGTCAGTTTAGATGACCTTCGTATTTGAAATGGCTTGTAAGTATATTTTAATGTTCAAACCCCAGAATTTCTTTATCTTATGACTGCTATGACCATTTATTATTTTCAGTCATTTTATTCAATCATCTCTCTCTCTCTCTTCCCACTCCATTCTCTGTGCTACCACAAGCTCTTCTAAACTGAATTAAAAATATACAAGCAAATGAACTTCCACAGCCTATGTCAGGAGCGTCGGATTTTGCTTCGGTAGCTGAGTAGAAAAATGAAATTCTCTATATTACGGCTACCAAAAAGGAGGTTAAATCCTGCCACATGCTAAGATATCGCAGCTCCTGGTGGGAATTAATATAAACAACATGACTTAGATTTGCAAATTCTATAGGAATAGAAAGCAAGAATACACTTGACAATAGTCCTAAATTGTTGCAAACTTCCTATGCCATTTTGAAAATTGCTTCCCTATTTCTGGGAATCCGCCGAGTGAAATAGAAACAACAGTGTATTTACTACCAGCGTCTACTCCAGCAACTAATACATACCAGGCATTTGCAAGGCATTCCAGTTTTCTTGGTTGGAGAACTATCTAGGTACAAAGTGCATTTATTTTACGCACATACATACAAACACATAGCTTCCCACTACAGAGGATTCACCATTCTAAGAAGTACATGGCAAGGATCAGTAACTCACCTTTGTTACTGTACTGCCTGCTCTGAATTACACACGCTTTTATCTAGACAAAATATTGCAGCAGAAAAACGTTTTGTGTTATTATTGCATATGCAAGCAAGAAACACTGATTTAACTTGTTGCTGGCCCCAGATATTGCCTTCTTGTAATAACCGTTCGTACAGCAGAGATGCAGCATTTTCATGAGGCCAAAGCTCGAGTTTAAAATACTGGAGCACACAGCCAACATATTATCTCTCTTCTGCTCGCAGAGTAAATCCATACCTTCTTTCCTGCCCTGCTATTTATTTGTAAGTATATCCAGCTGGTGCAACCCCGCTGGTGCCAGGAAAAGGGAAAACAAAAACATCCACAAGGCTCCTGCAGCTCCTGGTATGCAGGAGGCAGCACTCAGTGATTTAGCTCAAACCACCATTTTAAACTGGTTCAATTAAACAGGCCAAGATCACACAGATAGCCACAGCCATTCCCATTTCAACCTGGCCTATTTCCATTTCCCTTAGCAAACAACATTTAAGAATTCCTTATTTCAGCTTTGCTGAAATCAAAACAAAAACGCCTGCCCAGCTTATTTATTTACTTCTGCTGGCTAAAGACACGGGAGAACTCTATACTCAGACAAAACCTGACATTATTTATCATCATCATTGTTGTGCCTTTCCCTCTCATGAGGAGAGGGAAGAACCTGGAGAAGAACGTCAGACAAATAAGGCCCTTCGAAATTAAGATTTCCTGGTTAGTGTAACTCCTAGCAAGAAAAATATTTTAAATGGAAAATATTAAAAGACATCCATATAGCAGGCAAGAGTGCGGACGCTTGTGTACTTGAAGCATAGAATGAACCTAATGTGGCTGCAGACAGCCAGCTTTAAATAACCAGAGAGCACAAAGAAACTCCAAACACAGAGACTGCGGGGAGCTAAGACAAACACCACTCTGTCCATACAGAAATGATACCAATAGCTCCCCTGTTAAAAGACAAAAACAGGTTCTTCTCCTTTCAAGAGCACCAGGATTAGGGTTTTCACAGACCCTGGACAAGCCCCGATTTATGACCAGTTTCCAGACAGAAAGAAATCTGTGAACCTTTTTAATTATTCATGCTCTAAGAGGCAAGCGCTCTCGGGTTGCAGGCCAAGAGGCCTCAGGGCCATGGCTTTCTGGGGTTTTCAGAAGAGGGAATAAGCAGCCGGATTCTCAGTAATATCGCTTGGCGGAAAGTGGCTGTCAGGCTCAAGAAAAACAGCAGCGTACGCCGGTTTGGCAGACATGAAAGGGAACCGGCCGGGGAAAAAACTTAACTGCTCCCCATTTGCACATTCCAGCTCTTCTGCTGGTGTTTGAGCACCTGCAGCCTGGGCACCGGAGCCCTTGGGCAGGAGCAAGGCAGGCTCCTTGGGTCGAAAAATATTATTAGACCCCATGGCAGACCTTCTCATGCGCGGCAGGGGGAGGAAAGGAGGGCAGAAAGAGCAGTGGCAGAGAAAAGGCCACACCTGAGCAGCCAGGTCAGGGCAACCTCAGCACCTACAAGCCACCTCTCTGCACCAAGCCACTCTCTCTGCTGGCTTCTCGAAGAAGCGGCATCGAGAAAACGGCAGCGCCCCAAAAGCCCGCATGGAAGAACAGACCTGCTGTGTGGGGCTCTGGGCTCATCAAGGAAAACGATAATTGGTACCAAATGTGGGGATTTTGCTTCAGAGCATATTGGCAGCATAAGTGCTGCCAAGGAAGGGCTGGGAGATCTCCTGAGCTGGCTTGTCTGGAACAAGGTGGGGAGCAGGCAAAAGTACCTGGTGAATGTAGTACAGTCTTGCACCTTGAATGCTCTTTGCCTGGTAGACTTGTCTCAATACCAAACTGCAGATGGAATTCAGACATCAGTCTCTCTGTTAAGACTGCCAGGACCTGTAGCTGGTTGCTCCCACAGCCAGAGGTTTGGCTGGATGTGCATACAGCAAGTATTTCATGCTCCTGCAGCCTGGGAGTATGGGTCACCTCAACCCAGGGCTCTGGCTAATCAAAGGTCAATTGCTTGGAGAGTCTGCAGTGCCAGCTCCTGCTGGAAAAGCCTTCAGACTTGCCTGGCACCCTGCTGCTGAGTGGAGCAGGAGAGGCTGTGCTCCGTTTCACAGCTGGCAGCACAGAGACCTCTTGATTAATGTCTGCCCGTTGTATTTTCCTCCTGAAAGAACTCTTTCCTGTAGAAGACTATTCTCAAGCTTCCTTCTACATCAGGTGGAAAGGAACCAAAAATAATAACTTCTTAGGAAAAAAAAAAGCACCAAACAATAAAAAGATATCAAGATGATGAGAAATGTCTTTAAGTAGACAAAAGTCTGGAGTAGAGGTGAGTTTCTGCTTTGTTTGACAGCATTCCCCAAATGCTGTCAGGAGACTGCAAAACTGAGAGTTTTATGGCAAGGAAAGAGCCTTACCATTCCAGAAGAGGAAGGAAAAAAAAAAGCAATAATACAACTATAACCCAACCTGGAAAATGAGGTGCTTTTGGGTAAGAAGGATCATCACTGGGTTGACTCCTGCACAGGAACTCCCCAAAATAGCAAACTCCCTCCCTGCCACCTACCACTAGTCAGGCCTTCTGCACTCTCAGCTTCCCATCCATTTCTTTTTCCCAAATGGAGGCAGGCTGGAAAGTTGGGCAGAAAGGAACCTGATGAAATTCAACAAGGGCAAGTGTAGGGTGCTGCACCTGGGGAGGAATAACCCCCTGCACCAGTACAGGTTGGGAGCTGACCTGCTGGGTCTCTCTGCAGAGAGAGACCTGGGAGTCCTGGTGGACAACCCGATGCCCAAGAGCCAGCAATGTGCCCTTGTGGCCAAGAAGGCCAATGGCATCTTGGGGCGCATCAAGAAGAGTGTGACCAGCAGGTCAAGGGAGGTTATCCTGCTCCTCTACTCTGCCCTGGTGAGGTCACATCTGGAGTACTGTGTCCAGTTCTGGGCTCCCCAGTTCAAGAAGGACAGGCAACTGCTGGAAAGGGTACAGCAGAGGGCTACAAAGATGATGAGGGTCCTGGAGCATCTCCTTTATGAGAAAAGGCTGAGGGTCTTGGGTCTTTTTAGTCTGGAGAAGACACAGGGGGGACCTGATCAAAGCCTATAAATATTTTAAGGGTGGGTGTCAAGAGGATGGGGCCACTCTTTTTTCAGTGGTGCCCAGTGACAGGACAAGAAGAAATGGGCACAAACTTGAACATAAGAAATTCCATCTAAACATGAGGAGGAACTTCTTTACTTTGAGGGTGGCAGAGCACTGGAACAGGCTGCCCAGAGAGGTAGTGGAGTCTCCGTCTCTGGAGACATTCAAAACCTGCCTGTACAGGTTTCTGTGCAACCTGCTCTAGGTGGACCTGCTTTGGCAGGGGGGTTGGACTGGATGATCTCCAGAGATCCCTTCCAACCCCATGTGATTCTGTGAAATTATGGCTTCTTCTCCTTTAGTTACCAATCCTCAAATATCTCTCTACATCCCAGCTCAAAAAACTTCATCCACACCTGTGACTTTTCCTCTCCCAGCCATCTCCTTTTCTAACCACACCTTTATTCTCCTTTTCAACAACTAAGGCCCTTTCCCACCTCTCAAATGGCAAAGAGAAAATCAGGAGGTTCTACTGGGTAGGAGCACTGAAATTTGCTATTGCCATGTAGCAATGATATAGAGCCTTTGAACTGCAACAGAAAAATCATTAATAGTAGCATGATGAAAAGAGAGGTGTGAAAAGCAGACAGATTTCATATAGCAAATCCTGTTATCATGTAGTTTCTGATACCATGCATTATCATGTAACTCCAGGCTGCCTCCTCTTCATGATCCTGCAACTGCTACAGCAGAAAACACAGACACAACAGTTACTCGGCAAGCCTGTTCTCCTTTGTAAGGAATGAAATTTATGTAAACATAGAGAATGGGCATACAAAATAGAGAGATTCTGTTTTGAATCCATAGGCAAACATCAACCAAATTTTGACAAAAAAGCAGTAGTTAAATAATTACAAGATATATTTATATAGGTAGCTGAATAGAAGAAAAATTAAAGCTAACATCAGTAGCACAGGACCATGATGTCCAGCTGTCTAAAAATGAACCATTATTTCCACAAGTAAATGTAATATATGTACCACACCAGAAAGTCTTTCCAGGAACAAGACAGTTGTGAATCCTCCCCCATCTGAAAAACTGCATCCCCTCTTCAAAAGAACCTTTTCAGCAGAAACGATGCTAAAGACGCTCTTGGAAAGTTTAAGGCTGCACATGACATTTCAGGTTTATCATTTTACATCTCCCAACAGAGAAAAGCTATCACGGTATGGACTTACTTTCTTCAGTCAATTATAAAAAGGAACTCCCAAGAAAGCAAAGCCTGTCTCCTTAGGATGAAGCTTGTAGAAACAACAGAGACAATTAATGTGGTGATAACATACATTTGCTATTTAGATTCACCTACAAGTTGTTTTTCAAAAGAAAACTGTTTTCTTTCCCCTTCCTGATGTCGGTAGCATTTTTTCCTCAGAGCCCTGGGAGGAGGAATCCTGTTAGGAGAGTGACATCCAGCGGTCGCTCTGCACTTTGTTTTTACACAGAAGCCTCATGGTTTGTGGTTCTGCAGCCTGGGCTTTTTTAGCCCTTCACTGAACTTAGGAAAAAAGGTACAGGGTTTAAGGTAATGAACAAACGTTTTTCTAACATGGAAAAAAGATTACACATACATACAGCCACATATATTTAAATACAAATATGAAAGTATACAGAATTGGAATATAAAGATGACCTTTTAAAAGACCTACTGTCAAGACAGAGAAATACGTACATGCAAGACATGGAAGAAAACCAACCTGAAAAGGGAAAGGATCACTTGCCTCTAGCTTGAACTCTCTGAGATATATAATCCACATAGGTATTAGCACTATCAGACAATGCAGACTTTATCTGTGCAATAGCTCCAGTGGATGGGGTCACTCCCCACCTTTTGTTATACTTCATGCACCTACACAAAACCCACGTGGTTTTGAGGAAGATGGGAAGGAAGGGCACACGGAGACCACGTATCTCAGCAAATTCCCATGACTGGTAACTTCTCCATCTTAAGCATTAAAGCACTTGCTTATTCAAACTGTGCCAAACTGGAAACAACAGCATTCACTGAATCACAGAATGGGCAAGGCTGGATAGGACCTCAGGAGGTCAGCTGTGCTCTTTTTTTGGTTTTTCATGGGACTGGCCTGTGGGACATTGACCTACACTGGTAACAAACATGTTGATGGGCGCAGGGCTTGGACGCCCCAAATTAAAGAGTTCTGTGGTTCCCTGAGTTTAAGAGTAATTTGCTGCCTCTTAGAGAAGTTACTTCTATGAGTTCAGCTCCCTCTTCTTACTGCTGAGATGTCAAAAGATGTAGATAGGGCATTTTTCCATAATGCTATCTCATCAAGATAGTACAAGCAGGACAACAGTCCTTACAGTGGGTAAGATCCTCCTGAGGCACTGAACAAAATGTGACCTCAGAAGATGACACCTGTTACCATGTTCACAGCTGGAATATGAATTCAGGGTCTATTTGAAGTACAAACAATTCAACTGGCCAATTAAAAATAACCTTTAAATCAAACCTGGATTAGAGCTGAAAGAGTGATGTCTCTGCAATACATTACCTTACGAAGCAGTCTAGAAGAAGTAGCACTGGGCACGTTTTGTCTTGGAGCAGTCTGGTGCACAACTGAGAACAAAATGTGATCCCACTGTCTATAAAGAGTGTGAGAACAGTTTTCAATGTCTTAAGTATGAATGTTCCGTGGGGATGATCCTTTGGAGACTGAAACAGAGATCACAAAACCCGGGATCTACAGTTTTGGCTGTCAGTGTTAAAGATGATAATTTATTATATGAATGATGGCATCCATTTGTAGAAAAAGGTTAAAAACCTAGTGCCATATACATGTTACAAAGTAGTGTGCAAGTATCAGAATAAGCAGAGAAGTAGGAAATCATAGTGGCAAGAAGAAACTAAAGAGAAAAAAAAAATCCCATTAGGGAAGATGAAATATCAGGTGAAGCATTCTGACAGAGACCTTGATGTGAAAATAGCCTCCAAATGGCATCAGTGAAAGTCACATGAACTTTACAGCTCCAATTAGAATGTAAGGCAGAGTGAAAATAAGCTGAGCAACCATATCAACAAACGTATGTCATCTGAATGGTCATGGTATGAAATAAAGATGAATACCCTGGCAATTGATTGCATCTGAAAACCACAAACTAGGTATTCCAGTAACACTAAAATAATATAACCAACCTACTAGTTTTCAACAAAAAGAGTAATTTACATTGAAATGCACTGTATAAAACAAACAATCGATTTAAAAATACCAATCAGGATGGCTTTGCAATTAGTATTTTGAAGTGTAAGTTTGAATTCAAAGGATCCTTTGCAGTGCACAAAACAAAACACTGCAGTACTGCACTAAGTGGCCACTGTCCCACAGAAAGATTAAATACCAATATTCTTAGATCTCAAACTGGAAAAAACATAAAATAGCAAATTGTCCCGGTTTGAAACCACGACACAAGTCCAGCAATGCATGTTAGTCACAAATATCTGCTTCAGTTGTCAATTCAAATATCTCTACAAACATTAATTTAGGTATCTCTATAAGCTTTTTTAGATGCAGCTTTGCTTGGCAACTAAGTCTTTATATTCCTCACTAGAAGAAAACCCAGGTTTGGCTAAGTTTAATGAAGCTCCATCCTCATGTCAGTGGTTGAAAGCAAAGACAGTTAGTTTCCTATAACTCCTTGCTTATTAATTTGCATTGAAAATTCATTATAAGCAACATATTCATTTGCCTGAAACACTGACGCAGGTATTTGTTAATATGTCCTCCCTATGAATATTTTGTGAGTCACTTCTGAAAAATTTGTATTTCTGCTTTTCTAAAGTATTATTCCACTTTCTTAGAAACTGACTGAAAATTAATACTAAGAAAATTGCACACCTAAACCCAACCAAATCCAGGGAAGAAAGAAAGTCGAAGACCTTTCATATAAATTGCAGCTTTCCCCCCGTGTGCTGTGGGACTTCAAATGATAGAAGTATAACCTAAACCATGACAGAAAATTCTGTGTAGAACTTTTTCACACAGAATGACCATTCACATTTTAAGAATTATCTTACTTGTAAAAGGCAAGTCTATGATGTTAAACAAAACGTGGATAAGCTCAGAACACTGTGGCTGAGCACTCTACTTCTGAAGGCTAAGCCTGCACACCATAGCAAATCCAGTGTAGCGATTTTCAAATATTTTGATCTCATTGTTTTCAATCTGCCAGTCATAGTTCAATTATTAAATGCTAATTGCTTAGTGCAGATATTAAACGACAAAAAGAAATCAGTTTTTAGGTGTAACATGCACTTGATTTATACTACATTTTATTGGCTAAGGGAATTAATATTTGAAAACAAGAAAAGGGGGAAACCTCTAATGTATATGCTCAAATCCTGCTGCTTCAGGAAAATTTTGTCTGCATTTTTTTTAAATATAGACACTAAACAATGAAGAACTTTCTTCCGCTATTTAATGCTTACTACAGGTCTTCAGAGGATTTCTTCCTTTTGCTTTGTTTCTTGCAGTTACAAGTTCTGATTGGTATTTTAATCCTATCAGTCATATTTTACTCCAGTGCATTCAGAGCATGTGAACATCAGCTTCCATTCCCCATGTACCTGAGAGTGTGAATTATTTTGCACATTCCTAACATATTAAGTCAAGATGCTTGAATGAAACTGCTTCTTTTTTTTTGGTCTTAAACCACATCAAACCATTATGAATTAAGTCCTTAGAAATTCTATTATTTTGCCAGACAGGTTACCGGAAGACATAATACTTTATAAACATCAACTCAGGAACTTTGATGGAGACTCTTAGGTTACTATATTGCTTTTCAGTAACTCAGATTTCCCTGATTTCTTTAAGCTGTGGCATTTCTTGAAGAATGCTGTCTTCAAGAAGTAGAAACACACTTAGAAGTCTCTTCCCAACTATTTCCTCTTCTGCAAAGCTACATTCCTGAAACTTGTGTCTTCTACTGCCAGTTTCTTTCTTCACAGCATTACATCAAATATGCATATGGTACTTTAATCAGGAATTGAGGATTTAACATTTGCAAAACCAAAATGTACTCTCAAATAGGCTGCATCGCCTTCAGACTGTGAAGAGTCTACTAAAAGCTTAGCCTTTATTTGTTTGAATTGCAGCTGATCTGATCTTCAGCAGACGTAGAAAGAGACATTTCCTCAGTTCTAGGACGCTTTGATGCTGGGGGATTTTGAAGACTGTCATCAGATGGTAATGGCCTCTCTGAAACAGACAGGAAAATCATTTAAGTGTAGTAAATCCAGATTAAGAAAGTACACTGGTTTGCTGAATTCACAAACTATTCAGCACTCATCAACACCACCCAACCCTGGTTTGAGAGTCCAGCACCTGAACCAGTGACGCACTGAAAGTACAGGGGTCTTTAAAACCCACCTGTAGGACTTGGAGAACATTACATCCAAGTGAATTTACTCTTCCAAGTTTCAGTGCCAGCTAATGCACCCATTACTATAAAAACTGTAGCGACATATTGTCACATGAGCAGCTGCCCAAGAGCAACTGCAGCGAGAACATATTTCATATTGTCAAAAGCACCTTTCAAACACACCAAGACAATGAAAAAGCTTTAGAATCTGCAACTAGGTTTAGGTTTATGCTTGTGTTTTAAGCTCATAGTTTATAACATAAGTCTATAAAGGAAAGAACCGAATGGTAAAAGACTTTGCTGAATATTAATAGCCGTGAAAGCTTACCATGTTCCTGTTCTGAAGAAGGAGGTATAGGAACCGTATCTGTATATGCAGAGGTTGGTGTATCTGGCTTCAGTGGAATCAAGTTCACTCTCCTTTAAAAAAGTAGAAACAGTTCCATTGCTTTAAAACCATCATTTCCACAAAGCATTATTTAAATATTTACTACAGATAGAATCAGTTAAATTTAAATGCAGTTTAGCTATATTTTACTATGCATTTTTTCTTCTTGTTACACATTGAATAGAGCATTTTTTATCAGTACTTTAAGTACCACTAGAGATCTTTTCCACTAGAAAGTACTTTTGCATGTTATACATGGCATAATGCTTGACAGTCACCTTCAGAGCACAGTATCTTGGTCAAATATTTTAAAACTAAGGCTGGCTGTGCTTATTGTTCCCTAGCTTACTATTCCTGTCCACATTGAGCCTTTAGATTCATAAAACTCTAGGGAATTCCTTTGGGAATTTTAAGTGCCTAGGGTGGCACTTAAAAATGAAACAAAAAAAGTAGTAGAAGATAGAACCATAAAAACTTCCTACAAGTAGCACCATGATGACACCCATGGTATAATCAGTTTATATGATTGAATATAGTTTCTATCTCTCTCAAAAATAATAAAAAAATAATAATAAAAAAAATTAGCTCCATCAGTCCTCCAGGAAAAAGTAATTGTCAACTACCTACAACCCTTTGACTTGTTAGTTCCAGTACAGACGAATGTTGGTGTGTAGAAAGCCATCATCTCCAAGATTTTTCTTTGCAGTTGTTGATGAAATCTACTATCCTGCTTTCTTGTTCACCACTTCCTCCCTAGCCACCTACTAATTAAAATACTCTTATGAGAAGTTACAAATCTCCTTTAATTCTAGATTAGCCTTGTTTTGCTGACAAGGTCTCGATCTCTAATTAAGCTTTCTCCTTACTGTTGCACACCAGCTCAGGATCTTATATTGCAGGCTGTTTTGACAATCAATACATGGATTACAATCACTGTCTAAAAATCTAAATCTTCACTTTAGGAAATAACCTAAATCAGTGCATTAAGTTCCACACCCATGACTGCAACACTGAGGGCTTGTCTATACTTGTACTTTTTACTTCTTACAATATTTCTTGTCAGAGGGGTCTTTAGATAGTGCTTGTTAGCTGAAGGCTTCAGGTACCATCTTTGTACAGAAAATGGGACTTGAAGACAGACACCTGCTGCTGCCATTCGGACAAGGCGTAACGGTCAGGGGAACTTTGTTTCTGTCTGACATTTCAGACAGAAATATAAAAGCTGTACATTTAGGATTCAGGACACATTTTGACCTTTCGGTTGCAGTGTAACTGGAACAAAAAGTTCCATGTCAAGACAGCTACGACCGAGACACAGGGCTGGGAATTTATGTCTAAACCTCAACCTTTTAAATGTAGCATAAGCACAGCTTGTCTTGGCCTTCATATTTATGACTGGAAACGGCAATATAAATCTCACCTTGGCGTCTTGCTCCATGCTTGTAAAGTGTTGAGAGTAATCCTCCTGGGCTGGTTTACTTTAGTGCTCTGGCCTGCTGGCTGGCTGATTTTCCTCTCGTCTGAGGATGAGACTGGAACACTTTTTATGCCCACAGGTGTGGAAGACAAGTCTTTACCGGCAGCTGTGGGTGTTCTAGGTTGCAGGGTTGGAGTGCTGGGATCAGGGACCCTGCTGGGAGGAGTCCCCTCTGTCAGTCTAGAGCCTGGGGAAATTACTTTGTGCGACTGGCTCTTTTTCACTTTCTTCTCTGTTGCACCGGGAGCCCTGACATTTATCTGTGGCTTCTCCTTCAGTGGTATTCCCAGTTCATCCTTCTCAAAGGTAACAAATGAACAGTATCCATCCGTGGAAGAAATGGCAAGGAAGGCTCCATCACTGGACCTATTTGTGATATTTTTTTTTCCCATTAAATGTGAAGGTCAGAACTTCTCTTTAACCCTCCCCTCCCCATCTATATATAACACATCTATAACCTTCCCCAACTACATTATACACATTTAAATATAACTGCAGTCATGTGGAAGACATTCAATTAAAATGAATGAAAGATCTTAAATTCTGGCCTTTGCATCTGTTTTAATCTCTCCGATGTCATCTGTGATCACCTGTAATATGCTGCTGCCAGCACCTGCATGCATTTGAGCTGGCACAAAGTGTGGTTCAACTGCAGGTACACAATCTTCAGCCACAGTTTCTGAAATATTGCTGCAGTCTCCTCTCTTGATTCAGACCAGCAAAGCAGTTCAACCTCTTTGGCTATCCTTCTTGTGCTAAGTAGAGGCAATGCTCATAGTCACCGTGGTGCTCACCTGAATGGACCCTCCATGCTCATTTCATCAAGTAATGTCTATCACTGATTAAAACCACTTGATATTCTACTCTCTTCCACGCCCTCCCGGCACATAATGGTTTTCACAGTGTCTGAGCATCTATTATAACTTCTGAAAAAGAGGCCTCCATATGGTCCTTGGCTTACGTATACTGGCTAGAAAGGTATGAGGGAAGAAGCCACGTCCAGCAGTGGGGTGTATCCTGATTTCAAGACTTGGGTCCAATTTGCAGCTCCAGTACTGACTCCTAACATCAAGTCAGCTAAATTACTTAGTCCCATACATGAGGAACCACTAGGCAAAATTGTGCAGATAAAGCAGAATTTGGCCAGGCACCTGAACTCAGAGAGATGACTTCCAAAACCTCCAAATAACTTCATTATTACTAGTTACACTGTCTGAACAATGAGTACTTGTCATGGGCACCCAGTACACTAGCTTTGATAAAAACATCCACCTGCTTGTCCCTGGGGTGCTTGCACCTTGTTTACCCTCAAAAAAACATAATTCTTCAGTTTACAAGGCAATAAATGAGGTGGCTTGCTCTTCAGACACTGTGATGACAGAGACCACGTGTGTCATAAATGAAATATAAAAATAAAGTAAGAAACAAGACATACAGAACAAGACACGTAAAAAAGGATATTTCTATTGCAACTAATTTTAACAATATAACAATTACCTACCATGAAACGTCACTAAGGGTGTGATAATGTATGTTAGAAACATAACCAAAGGGGAAGGACTGCTCAGTATCATAAAAAAGCACAGAATCTTCTGAAGCAACAGCAAACACCAATCGATAGGGCAGATTAAATAGGGCAGGAGCTGATTTCTGACTGATTTCATCTAAAATGCAAAGAAATTAAGACATTGAGAATTCTTTCTTGTATTCATTGCAAGGTAGTAACTGCACCAGCTTAGTCACAAATATAAATAAGGATTTTATTATTATTCACTATCATGATAATGACTGAGAAGACAGCACTTCTATAAAACGTAAAGTTTCATGTCAAGCACTAACATTTCTGTTGCCTGAAGTTTGCCCTCTTTCTTAGCTGAAGACAGAGAAATTGGCAGAAGTTTTGTCTATCTGGATTGCTATTATTTTGTTTTGTAAAGTTTGTTATATATTTTCCAGCTGAAAATTCTCAGCATATTTATATGCACTTTAGTATGAGTCCAAACAAACACACCTTAGTATATAGGGTAAATCAAGTTCATGCCAAGTTTATACCACCACATTTTATTCTGTATGACTCACTCAAAACAATGCATTTAGCTCTATTTGTGTTATCATGGGTTCAGCTCCTCGCTAGTCTTATCATTGCAACATTAGCTCTTTATAAGGACAGATTACTCCAACTTCTTTCCACTGGAAACTGAGTGCTAGCTAGCTGCTTTCAGAAATTCCTAGTATACAGAGCTCCTGTTCAAGTCTACTATGATTATGGAAGCTACGCACTGAACCAAACAGGCCATTAATGTAATGAAGACTACCATAGATTTTCACTTTTCTGGGTGTATGTTGCAGAAACTAAACACTCCATTTAAAGAAGTTACATACGAACAGCAGACACTCATCTCCTTACTTTGCCACACACCATTAAAATGGATCTAAAGATTATGATGAATATACAGAATATAACAATCTCTAAATTCTGTAAGGAATACTGCAGATTGATCCCCTAAAGAAAGGTCCAAAGCTATGCTTTTTCACCAGAGTAAGACCAGTCTTGTTAAAAATAAAGACTCCTGGACCCATTGGGCTCACAATAAGGCTGGATTTCAATCTCCAACTAAGTTCTCATACAACTTCATACAATCCTTTCCCCACCTCAGAACTCCTGTTCTGGCCAGTAACACCAGCACTGCTTCAAAGTTTGGCTTCCTTGAATAAACAGCAATGGTTGTTGCAAACTACATCAACGCTCTGGTGCCTCTGTGATGTGGGTAGTTGAGACTAGCAGAAAGTATTTAACTGGGTCTCTCCTTTAGTGCTAAGCCAAGCTATTTACTTTTACTCACATAAAATGGTTAAAAGTTAAAGAAAAATATTAAACAGTGTTTCTGTAGCCTAAGAGGCTAAGTAAGAACATTTATCCACTATATCAAAAGCTACTTGCAAGGTACTTAAGGTGAATTCAGGGTCTTAGAATCAGGAAACAGCTTCAAAGTGTGGTACAACCCTATCTTAACGGAATGTTAAAAAGCTAGGGCATAAAATAGTAGCCACATTGGCCATTTCCCATATTTGCTGTAAAATTATACTCCCTGAAGGACTTACAGTACCTTTATTAAATGCTCGTCTCAATTCAAAGTAGACTGGGCAGCAGCGAACAGCAAGAGTTGCCTTTCCAGGGCATGGCAGGTGACCCACAGGCCTTTTAAAAAGAATCAGTATTTCAGAAAACAGCGTTTCATTTTTTATTTTTAAAATTCAAAGATATTTTGATCTTATTAAACTTTACCTTTTAAGATTGTTTCTGGAAAAAACATATGTGGTGTTTGTTACGTTTTCTCCTGATTCAACACAGCCAGCTGCAAAAATAAAGGTTAAACCATTACTCATCAACTCAAAAAGGTACTGAGTACACACTTTATGTCTATAAACATTCTGCTTCTCAGGAATTAGGCTTGTCAGTTGGGCAAGAGCTGTGCAACCTGAACACAACTTTAAAAGGCATCCCAAATATTTATTTAGCACTGTTTTTGTTTCCCTTATATACTTCCCCCTCAAAGCTGCTTTTTGATGTTGCCAGACATCTATAAAAGCAGTGCTTATATGGGCAAACTGATCCCCTTCTTGCAATGTTATTTTTACTATGCCTGCAGGATGTTCTTAAGAAAGGATACAAACAAAGAAAGAACAGTCAAAAGAAACCACTCATTATTCTTCGTTTCTATTTTAACAGAGCTGTATTGTTGCAATTTAGTTTTTTTTTCAGTTCAGAAAAATGCCATAAATATATTTTTTATCACTGGAGAAAGTTGCTAAAGGAAGGCTATTGTGGAGTCTCTATTTCCTTCAACAGGAAGAACAAGAAATGGAATAATTAAGATAAATAAGCATCCCCTAGCAGTTTGAAAGCAATTTTGATGCACATGTTCTCACATACCTGGAGTGAGTAAATATGAGCCATCAGGAGTAAAACTGAGCCTGCGGAAAAATGACTTCATGCTGTCATCATGAAACATCCGATAGCTCCTAGCCTGTAACATTGAAAATATGATTGTGTAGAGTGCCAAGAACGTGTCAGCTGGAATTCAAGTGAGAAAAACCATCCAGTTGTACAATCCAACCTGATGGAACTTTTAAAATAAAAGATAAATGTTTGAAAAACCACGGCTCCTTCAAACTCAATTTCTGCTGTGCTGTAAATTCTTCACAGCTAAGAAAAATAGTCCTTGATCCCTCTTCAGCTACTAATCAAAACACCCCAAGAGCAGTCACTTTAGACCAGTAATCAAAAAAATAGTAATAACCTGGAGAACAACATTATTTAACAGTCAAGGTAAAAGCCTGTTCCTTAGGCATTTAATTTTAACTCTAGTATTAGAGGTTTAAAGAGAATTTCTATAATGGCAAAATGCCCTCTCTCAGGCCTGTTCGTTACTCTCTATAAAACTGCTACAAATGTTTTCCCAAAAAAAAAAGGGAAGGAATAGAAGGAATTAAAAAGGTTATAGCCAGCTTGGAGGTGTTATTTTACTATCACTTAGAACTGTTTGGGGGAAAAAAAGCTCTTTGTTTTCCCTCTTAGTGTTAGAGAGAAGTTCCTAAGTTTTCAGTAATTCGCATTTTTTCTAAAAATCAACCTACCTTTTTGAAAATTTCAGGCTGCTGTACGTATTACCCATTAATAAACTTACAGCTAGACAGACACGTTTGAAGTTTTTCCTATTAAGAATTCACTATGCATACTGCTTTCTTCCCCCACACTATTTTTAACACTTACAAGCAAAGACATTGTGTTACTACTTTAATCAGCTGAACTTGCAAGTGTTCTTTCTTAGTCATTTCTGCGATGCTCAAGGAAACCCGAAGCGGTCTCTATTTACAAAATACAAAGGTGAGACAGAGTCAAAAATGTCTGATATATGGATTACTTGAATGGAAAACATTTGCCCCTTTGGTTTCATAGAACAGAACAACTCATACAAAATAATACCCAGTACTCTTAGTACCACAGCAACATACCTCTCCTTCAGTTCCTGATCCGGATGGCATCTTGGTAACATTGAATGCTACACGCTTGGTTTGTGTGTTGTATACCCGTAGGATCCTACATGGTGGAGAGCAAAGTTAGCTATGAACAGTTTCCTTTCACACCAAGTTTCACATGGCACTACAGCACCTCACTTCTCAGTCAGGATGGCCAAATAGAAATGATGATCAGACATTATTACAACTGTTCATGAGACACCACCTTGTGGACGTGTTTTGATGGCTAAATAACCAATGAATCACTGACAATTATTTGACCCAGGAAGGCTTGTGAAGTACCAGCACATGGATTTCTGGAGGAATGAGGAGAATTAGTGGACAGTGGATGGTCACGCCATTCCTATCTGTGCTGTAGTAGCCATTATGTTCCTACCAAACGGGAACTCACCTCAAAGACAATTAGCTACATCTCTGTGCTTCAGTTTCCTTGGAATAAATGAAAACTAGAGTACGTCTCTGCATAGAATGCTGGAACTCCCCTGGCTTCATGTCACTAAAACAGCAGGTAGCCTAAGAAAACCTAACTCCTCATCCCACCATCCCCTCCTTTCTGCCAGCTCTGACTTTCACTGAGTTAATGTTGGTTTGTTAGGCTGGCAGAAAACCAGTATAACACAAAAAATAGATAGGTTTCCGCTGACTTAATGAAGAAACAGCTGAAACAGTCTTTGTGTGCTGAAAGAGCTCCACAAAGAGTCCTGGACAGAGCTAGGAAGAGAACATAGAAGGTGAGGCTGTGGCAGACAGCTTGAGACAGTTGTGGACATACTGGCTCTGGATGTCATACAGCTCAGCTGGCCTGCCAAAAAAGGGAAGAAATCTCCCCACCTTGGGGCTGATTCCAGTCCTGGCAACTGGCCTGGCTCCTGTTAAGACTCCCACTGAGCCAATGCTATTCAGCAAAACTTGCAGAAAAGTGTCTGAAACCTGAGGGGGTGGGAACTTCCCCTCTTCAGATTAGTTCATGCCCTCGCTTGCAACTTCACTCCAAGAAAAACTTGTGCATCATTCTATTACTTGTGTTTTACTCTTGTTCATTTAAATAAAGGCACACAAGTCTCACATAACTGATTATCAGAAGGCAGAGGCTCATAATGACATAGTCGCCACTAACTTACCATTTTTCTGAGCCTATTGCAAATCTTAAATCAAAACTACTTTTCCACTATTACAGCAATTTTCTTTGCAGCGGGTGCCAGATGACATGCATTCATTAGCCAGCTGCGAACCCTTCAGAGCAGCACACATGCCCTAGACAGCTTAAGCTCAACTCAAAGTTCTGACAAGGGCCAAGTTTATGAAGTGTGTGTTTTGCTTTCCCAATGACATCACTTACAAAGCTGTTGGTGATGAAGGGAGCAAGAGGGCAAAAGAAAGATATCAGTGGAAAAACATTTTAATTGATTTCTTAACCTGTTTATATCTTTCTGTAAAATGACAAGGATGAACTTCTTAGTTCGTTAACAACCAGAGAATGCAGCACTCTCTGAAGATGCATTTGGTATCTCTACTGACTAATACCATGCAAACTTATTTCCTGAAGAAAAATTTCTACACAAGTTTATGTAAGCTTATTTGCTGCTTAGAGAGGACACTCAGACTTTAGGAATAATTTTCCACGAGCAGAAGATTAACTAAAATATCATTTTAACCTCAACATTCTTACAGAACAATCTGAATAAAATGAAAAGTCACATTTATCCCATGCACTTGCTTTTAATTCATCCTCAAGTAAGAAAGAATACTAAGGCAAAGCACTTAAACCAACAGCTCACCTGTCACAGCTCAGAGTTGCAATGTACTGGCTTAGAGGATCCCAGGTTATTCCTTGGACATAGCTCTTGTGTTCATTTAATATTGAAACCTTCTGTCCTGAAATTACAGTTTCCAGAGGTTAAATTCAGATGTGCTTTAAAGCAATTCTTCATTTCAGAAATAAACCAAGACAAAATGTTTCAAAATAATTTTTTTAACACACAAACTGTTAACTTAATGGTACTCACTATGAATATCGAAAACAGTTGCTTTATTTCTCAAATCTTCATAAGTACAATAAATTGTGACATGCAAATTTAAGGCTTGTTCCCTACAAACTAACTCATAAGCAGCTTGGCTTAGGCATAGAACATGCAGGATGACTATATTTCAAAACCAGAAGTATTTGAAAACCTTTATGATTTAGAAAAATATTTTCAGGCTAGTGTAGCTATTCAACAGCTAACTGAATTTGGCTGAGTACCGAGCCAGAAATTCCAGTGTTAAAACATAACTGTCAGCTGGGGCTAGATAGCCAGGCTTTACTATCTAGGGTTGTACTCACCTACTCTGCTGGGCAGGCAGTGAAAAAAATATACTACACACATGCTGACTGATGCTTACACATGAGCAGATTTCAGAAACAATTGTACAGCAGTGCTAACTCATTTTCTTCCACAGCTTACTCTTAGCATGAAGATCTCTCAAAGACCTCAGCTCCCTGACCCTCCTGATACTCCACAGTTGACTGTCTCAGATCTGTCCCCATTGTGATGTGGTAAAGTTACAGGTAATCTCATTAAATACTTTTTTTTTTAATACTAGGGACAGGGACTTTTCTTCTATTAGTATAGTGTTGCTTTATTGCAAAGAAATACTGTAAGCTGACAAGTTTCAAAGACAATTGCTCTTCAGAAAGATTACACAAACAGGGTTGAGGTCATGCTGCATAATACCAAAAGTCCTTCTGTTGCAGTATTCTGTCTCAGACAGTGGCCAACTACAAATGCCAAAGTATAAGAACAGACCAAACACGTGATAGTATTTTTATGGGATACCCCATAAGCTGCCAACAGTTTGTACCTCAAGGATTGATTAAGCCAGCGATGCTCTCTTACTACAAAGCCTGATGAACTTTTACTATTAATTTTCTCCCAGCATTTTTTTTTTTTAACCATGCAAGCTTTTAACCTGGGAATCTCTGGAAGCTATCCTTGAAACACATTCCTTCAATGTACCTACAACTTCAATCACAAAACTTACATTTTCCAGTAATGGCTTCTTACTTCCAACTTATTAGTTGTTTCCCAGAGAATTAATTCTCTGAGACAGAGAGACAAAATGCTCTCCATGGCATTAATTGCAAGCTAAAATCAAGCAGTGAGAATGGAAGACATTACAGATAAGTAATATATCAGCTTAAGAGGCCAGCCAGCATTTTTTTAGTACTAATTCTAATAGATATGTTCCTTTAAAGCTGTTACACGCAGTCTGAGATGCAAGAGACTTTTGGTGATGGCATCCCTAACATACCTATGCTCTGAGCACACACACTCTTAATTGAACATTGACATATTTATGTTAAAGACTTTTGAAAAGGAGTATATATGAAAGTTCAGATGGGAGAGACATTAAACACCCAAACAACACAAAAAATGTCAGCAGCAGAACATTTGTATTTTCATGGCTGCATGCACTGAAGATTCAACTTGGATTCTACTCTATTTTTCTTAATTAGACACTAAATACTACAAATGTGAGATAAAAGGCTAACTTTTGAGAAAGTTAAGTATTTCCACATTAAATTTAAAGTAATGATTACACTACTAATAAGAAAACATTAAGCCATTGTAAAGCAACCGAACCTAGCTGGTTACTACCAGAACTTCTATACACGGGCCTTTCTCGGAGAATAAAAGCAATCCCACGACACTGGGATGAGCATGAACGGAAGTGTTTTGCTGAATGGAGCCTAAAAAAAAAGGTCACATCCTGCAAATCAGAGCCTGCATCTATATTCACTTCCCATTTTTCACCTAGGTAGTTAGTTACCTGATACTAGTCAAGTTTGTTTGTTGCGGTGTGGGGTGGAGCAAGTAATATACAAGCTGTTTGCGTAGGAGTTTTTTGGGAAAAAAAAAAAACCACATTGGGTGAAGTTTACTTCCTGAATACTCCAAGGCTTCACAAGGTGAAGCAATTACTTACATGTAAATTTTGCTGGTCTGAGGGTATCTTTATATGCTGGGCTATCTGCCTCACAATCCCAGAAGTCTAGCAATTAAGTGGACTGTTCTCTCACACACACACAAAAAAAAAAAAAAAAAAAAAATGCTTTCAACTGTTTTGGTAAATACCATGAGACACTTTCATCAGGATTAGAGCCACAAGTGATAAACGTAGCATTTACCTTTATTGACATCCCACATTATAGCTGTGTTATCTACAGAAGCAGACGCCATGTAATTTCCATCTGAGGTCCAACAAATATCATACACATCTTCTAAGTGGCCTCTAGAAGCCAGAAGAGGATAAACCAATTATTAATTTAAAAATTAACACCTCAAGTAAAAATTAGTTTTGTGCATTTTTAGGTTAAAAAAAATAATCAGAGGCAAATAAAGTGTCATTGAAATGAAATGATCAATATGACTTGCAGTTTTAAAAAAAAATTCAGTATTCAGAAAGCCATAGAACATTAAAAACAATACATCCATTCAACTATTTTCATAGGCAGTGAAAACACTGCATTTGAACTAATTATGAATTTGTACCTAGAGTTCTGCAAATGAAAGTTTCTAGGATTTGTACAAGCAGATAATAAAACACTAAAGTAACTAGGAAGTGTCATTATTCAAGAAAACTTTCCTCATATTTATGGGTTTCATAAAAGTAGTAAATGAACGTGCATACTAAGGAGAGAACCACATGAAACAGAAAATTAAGGTTGATTTAGATATAGCTGAACAAACACTGCAAGATATTCAGAACCATGTAGGAGGGCTCCATCAAAAACAATTTGTACTGCTTGTAGTTTGAAGACTTATCACAGTGTGATAACTTTAATAATAAATATTTGCAACACCAAGTTTAGGGAAGAATGGTTTGCTTGCTTGAAGAGATTAACTCTGACACTCCTCAAGGACCGTGCTGGTGCTTCATGCAATCCCACTAGCACTTTTGAAACTGTTCTCACATAAATCTCAGCAGTTGCAAGGAATGTATCAGTTATGGATAGCATACATTTTTTGTGAACAAGTGTAAATTCTTAATGATTTTATCAGTATAGACAGACAGAGACCAAACCTTTTAACAGATACTATACAGAAAGCAAGGCAGTTATACATATTGCTCATACAAAATGCATTTCAGAGTCCAGAATCACTAATTTCTTCCAGATTTCAGCTGAGACTGAAAAAAAGAACACTGTTTCATTCCAACTGCCAGTAGTGATTTGATGCCTTAGCCACTATTAGCTAATACTTAGCCTTAGCAGGCACAGCATGTATAATTTATTAGCTGTAGAATCATAGAATTGTCTAGGTTGGAAGGGACCTTTAAGATCATTCAGTCCAACCATCAACCTAACTCTGATAAAAAACCCATCACTAAACCGTGTCACTAAGCACTATGTCAACCCGTCTTCTGAATACCTCCAGAGATGCTGCCTCAACCACTTCCCTGGGCAACCCATTCCAATGCTTAATAACCCTTTCAGTGTAAATTTTTTTCCTAATATCCAATCTGAACCTCCTCTGGCGCAACTTGAGGCCATTTCCTCTTGTCCTATCGCCTGTGACTCAGGAGAAGAGACCGACCCCTGCCTCTCTACAACCTTCTTTCAGGTAGTTGTAGAGAGCGATAAGGTCTCCCTTCAGCCTCCTTTTCTCCAGGCTGAACAACCCCAGCTACCCCATTGTACACTCGAAACAAACGCTGTACAATACAGTAGATTTTCAACTAGCACAACAAAATCCTTGAAAAGATTGGTCAAGCCTCACAGCTATCAGCTGGCAAAACGGCATGAATCATTTTAATATACTGATGCTTTTTGCTTTAAAAATGATCAAAATTTCCATTGTAAAGCTAGTAATTTATGTTATATATCTCTGTGCTAATCTTTAAGTGACAGCAAATCTCAGGAACCAATTATGGAGCACATGAGTTACATCACATAAATGCCAAATTAATTTTAACAAAAGATGCAGGTTGGTACTGTATAAAAAAAAAAGAATTAAAAGACAATAAAAGGATGCATATTAGAGCAAGCAAATTTTAGACAGCACTGAATTTCAACATACACTGGACAGAAGTCTGTACCAGATGATACAAGACACTGAGGAATCAAAAACACTGAACAGAAAGCTTGCTCATAAAATATTAAGCTACCTTAAAGTTTTAACAACTGTCCAGTTCTCCTTGTTGAGTTGAGCTTCATCTTCATCCTGAAAAGCTAGTGGTTCCAATTCTTTGCTATCATTCAGCTTCCACAACAAAATAACAGCATCTGTAGGAGAAATCATATGAAGATTCTTTCTTTCCCACTCGTTGATTTGTTAATGCATTACATTTAGTTTAACATCACAATTAGATCATGTAAGACACATGAAAAACAGTTCTTACTTTGTGGTGGGGTAGTGCAGGTGCTACACTGCTTTAGCTTCCATTTTGAGCTACTGATTTTAATAAAGGTATTTTTAAATTATTAATTAATTATCTAATAAGAAAAGATTAAGATTTCCAGGTGTAAAATAAGAGTTAAGTGCTTAGCTTTCAATCTGCTTTTGATTAGGGCTGGCTACAGTTCTGCACTTCAAGAGCTGTGGGCTCTTGAAAAATCAAGTTAACACTTGGCTCTGTCTTGAAGAATACATGTCTATCCTAAGGCTGTCCTGGCTGTGACTGAAGAACCCATGTGGCCTTGGACAGACAGCCCTACACTTACAGATTATGCCACAACTTCCCAGTTATGACACTAGATAATCCCCATCTGAGAAACGGGGATAGTAATTACTTTCTATCTGGAAAACAGAGCCTCTCAGACACAGGCCCAATGAGAAGAAGTTACTGAGGAACTGCACAAGATGCATTTACTAATTACAATCGTAGGGCACATGTGAATCTAAAGCTGGAAGCATGATAGGGTTACAAACAAGTTCCCGTGTTCTTGTCTTCCCCCCCCCCACTTTCACTCACCAGATGCATACATGCAGCTTCTTTATATTAGTTTCATTACACATTATTACTCACCATCTCCTCCAGATGCTAGGATCTCACCACTTGGAGAGAAGCGCACAACATTTACTGCTTTGGTATGGCGGGCAAGGTTGGACAAGAATTCCACAATTGCTTTTCCATCTGGTCCTTTTTCCACTTTCCATATCTAGTCACAAAGTCAAGACAGAGAGTTTTCAGGAACAAGATGTAATATTTATGCACCACTTCAGTAATCCACAATTTACCCACTGGGCAGTCATTCTGAACTTATTATCTAAAACTTTCAGAGCTAAAGCTACAAATTTTTCCTCTACGAGCTACAGATGGCTACCGGGTTTATGTGGCAAGGTTTTGGTAGCTAGGACAGGGGGAGGTCTTCAAGGGTGGCTTCTGTGAGAAGATACCAAGAGCTGCCCCTATGTTGGACAGAGGCAGTTCCAGCTGGCTCCAAGACTCTCTTGCTCCTGGTGCCTCTATGATAACATTTAAGAAACGGTAAAAAAACAATACAGCACCTGTGAGAGAAGAGTAAGAAAAATGTGAGAAACAGCACTGCAGACAACAAGGTCAGTGAAGCAGGAGGGGAAGAGGTGCTCCAGGTGCCAGAGCAGAGATTCCACTGCAGCCCGTGGAAAAGATCACGGTGACACACACTGTACCCCTACAGTTCATGGAGGTTCATGGTGGAACAGATATCCACACTGCTGCCTGTGGAGGACCCCAGGCCAAAGAAGGTGGATGTGCCCTGAAGGAAGCTGTAGCACGTGGAGAGCCCACACTGGAAGAGGCTCCTGGAAGGAGCTGTGGCCTGCGCAGAGGAGCCCATGCAGGAGCAGGTTTTCTGGTGGGAACTGCAACTGCATGGAGGAGCAATACTGGAGCAGTTCGTGAATCATAGAATGTTTGGGTTGGAAGGGACCTTAAAGATCATCTGGTTCCAATCCCCTGCCATGGGCAGGGACACCTCCCACTAGACCAGGTTGCTCAAAGCCCCATCCAGCCTGGCCTTGAACACCTCCAGGGATGGGGCATCCACAGCTTCTCTGGGCAACCTGTTACAGTGTCTCGCCACCCTCACTGTAAAGAATTTTTTTCTAGTATCTAATCTCAATCTCCCTTCTTCCAATTTAAATCTAAATCTCCCCTCTTCCCTTGTCCTTTCACTACACTTCCTGACAAAGAGTCCCTCTCCAGCTCTCCTGTAGGCTCCCTTCAGATATTGAAAGGCTGCTATAAGGTCTCCCCAGAGCCTTCTCTTCTCCAGGCTGAACAACCCCAGTTCTCTCAGCCTGTCTTCATAGGAGAGGTGCTCCAGCCCTCTGATCATCTTCGTGGCCCTCCACTGGACCCGTTCCAACAGATCCAAGTCCTTCCTGTGTTGAGGACTCCAAAGCTGGACACAGTACTCCAGGTGGGGTCTCATGAGCGCAAAGTAGAGGGGCAGAATCACCTCCTGTGACCTGTTGGCCATGCTTCTTTTGATGTAGCCCAGGATGCAGTTGGTTTTCTGGTCTGCCAGTGCACATTGCCAGCTCATGTTGAGCTTCTCATCCACCCACACCCCCAAGTCCTTCTCAGGGCTGCTTTCTAGCTATTCTCTGCCCAACCTGAATTTGTGCCTGGGATTGCCACGTCTCAGGTGCAGGACCCTGCACTTGGCTTGGTTAAACTTCATGCAATTTGCACGAGCCCATCTCTCAAGCCTGTCCAGGTCCCTCTGGAGGGCATCTCTTCCCTCCAGCATGTCAACCGCACCACCAAGTTTGGTGTCATCAGCAAACTTGCTGAGGGTGCACTCTATCCCACTGTCCATGCCATCTACAAAAATGT
>JAHREE010000463.1:505102-534520 GCA_033628505.1 Tringa tobata | reverse complement strand
CAACTCCTCGTGCTCAATTTGAAATGTCACTCACATAGCAGGAAAGCATGGAAGGACACCAGTCGTTCCTAAATCAGGGTTCTCCAGCTGATGTGGAAGAGCCAGTCACCACACTGAGTCAAGATATTTGGTTTTATTTCAATTCTGCAGAATTGGGTGCTGGGCATTTAACAGCAGCCAGCACAGCACACATTTCTGAACCACCCAGTATTTCTAACAATAAAATACAACTGGTCAGTTAATAACCATTCATTCACCACTACTAACTAAGCTTATTTTTAAAACATTTTGGGAGGTTACCTGATTAGCATGCTCATTATTCACAAAGAGGTGTGCATTTTAGCATTATAACTACCCACGGTTAGGTTGGCATACCCTCTTGGCTCAACTGTGGTCCAGAAGTTATATTTTTTGCATTCTTACGTCTAAGTCAACAACTGCAAAAGAACACTTAAGACAGTTCCACATCCCATTCAGCCTTCTGTGATGTCTCAACCACATCCCTCCCTACCGAAACTTCTTGATGAATTTTTTTTTTTTTTTACACTACATATCCGTATACTAAAAGCAGGAAATTCCTTGAAATTCAGTTAACACATACCCTAGATTATAACAGCACCGTTCTTCCATTAGCCAGAAAGTTTCCATACCAGGTTTCCATAACAATAACCTTGCACGTTGCCGCCTCTATGTTAGTCATCTGTCTGTAAAGGACCATGAAGTAGTCTCCCTCAGCCACAAAAAAGCCACAAAAATATCTGAAAGAACTTGAGTCTCTCATACTGTGGAGAGGATCAACTAGCCTAAGGGCACAGTTTCACAAGGAGAGCTGATTTAATCCAACAGCTTACTGTCACCCCAAGGGGTAGGTGGTTCCACCTCCCTCATTCTTCTTTGCTTTCCTGTCACTCCTGCCTTAGCACCACAAAGACAACAGCTCTCCAACAAGGCCTTGAAAAACAGTTTTGTCCCCAAACCTATCAGAGTAAGAGTCTTGTAACTGCGTAACAGAATTCCTTCCACAAAACTGGCGGTCTGAGGCAGCACAGCCAGCTGGTTTGGGCTCAGTTGGGATGCCGACCTGGTGTGAGGGCATGCATGGTGTGCATGTGTCCTCTGCTCAAAACCAGACTGAGCCAGCTTTCTTGTAAGATCAAATACTTAGAATAAGCCAGAAACATTAGCCATTCTGCATAGTGTTTATTTATAAACAAAAACATTGCATTTGATCACGTACAAGTTTTGATCCAGCAAACTCAGATTTATATATTTATTTATTTTTTACAAAAAATACATTTTAACAAGTAAATAAAAACCATTTCCATTAGTCCACTGTTCTCCAAATTGTAAATGTACAGGGTAAATTTGCCATTTTCAGTATAGACATATGCTATATTTTGCAAGTTGTCTATAAGAAATTAAACTACAGTCTGATGAAACATAATAAATAATGATCAAGAAATGGAAAACTACACACCAATAAATGGAAAATATAAACTTTTAAAAAGTCATACAAACAGTTATATTACAGCCACCTCTTCAAAAATCAAACATTCAATATATCCATTATAAAGTACAACAGTACTGCATTACCCTTATTGGCATAGTAGAGTAGATAGCATCTTAAAATTGAAATACTGCCCATTGAAAGAAACTGACTGAACTACAACTGAAAAGAACATAATCTAATTAGAACAGGACAGTAGCAGTGCAAAAGCCAAAACTGTTGGCTTTATAAAAAAATACAGTTCCTAAGAATAAACACATTGAATGTTAATTCATGATTTTTTTAAAAGTTTTAATTATTTATTTTTTTTAATAATTTTTTAAAATCAAGAATCAATTTTCTTGATTGCTGTTTGGATGACAAATACCACCACAGAATAAAAGGTGGATTTGCGGTCTTTGCCACCTCTCTTCTGATTCCTGATGACTTCAGAAGAAAAGCATGCAATTGCCTGGAAGATACTGTCACCACTGTAACAGTGATTTCTCTTGGTACGATTTCTTCCAGGAAGTTTTCACATGAGCATTAGAGCATAGAACTAGTGTCTTAAGAGTCACTATAAAATATTTACAAAAAAAAAAAGGGGGGGGGAGGGGAGGAAGGGGAGAGAAGAGGGAATCCCCTGTTGTGCCTGTAATAAAAGATGTTTAAACCTTAAGATAGCATAAACAATTATATTTGAACATTTTCAGCTTTAGTTCACTCTGTAGCAGTTAACACCACAGATAAGGAAACATGCCCTCTTTTCAAAGTACTTCCAATTCAATTAGTTAATCAAGGAATTAGTAGCCTGACTCATTTGTACTCAGCATGGTACATTCTGATAGAAAGGTAAATTTTGGAGACAAATCTCAGCACCCTTGCATCTCAGCCTGAAAGACTCCACAGCAGGCTTCGTGTTTAATACTGAAACAATTTGTTTTTTTTTAAATAATACATACGAGCATTTGTATATATCACAGAACCACTATGTCAACCCTGCTCAGCACTGGGCTTCCCTGAAAAAAGGCCTTCAGGTCTAAAGAAGTGGCATTTGATGCAGAGCAGAGCTTGCCCAGGAATCCTACCTAGCTTTGGATATGCCAGCCCAGCTCGTTCTCTCCAGTGGTCCACCAGGATGCTTTCCATTCCACAAGCTGCCTTTGACTTGGAACAAAAGCAGGCAAGAGCTGCGTGTGAAATCTGACCATTGAAGCCACGTACTGGTACATACCCGGACTTGTGAACAGCACTGCTGTGTTCAAATGGGAAGTCCAGGGCAGAACTCAAGATCCCTCTGACTATGATCAAATAGAGACAGGTTCTTAGATATAGGAAACAACAATCAAGTAGCAAGGGCAGGACACAAACAGGCATGTGGTTCCCATCACTGAAAAGGCTGAAATATCCTAGCCATATCACATAGAGTTGTTTATGCTACAGAACTATGTACAGATAATGTTTTTTAGTGACAACGAAAAATTCAAAAGGGAGTCAAAGATGACCAGTTTTCAGTATAAAACCCTTAAGGAATTTTTCTTCTTTTGGTAGTCAAACACAAATATTACCCATATGGCCAAAATTTTCATCTACTAGATACATTTCTATCTTGTTAAAGCAACATATATCATTGCTGACAGCAATGAAACAATACTGTAGTATACAACACCACCACTGAGATTTGTTCTGAGAAGGAAATCAAGGAAGGTTGTTTTTTGCATTTTTAATAGATTCTACTACTTAGATTTTAGAAGAGGAACTAATTGCAAGTATTAATGCTTATATAAGATCAAAGTCAACAAAAAACCTTTTGTAGAAAAGTATTAAGATTCCTAATAGTAAAAATATTTGCAAATTTAATTACAAATATATTTTAAAAGCAAAATCCTTAATTAAGTACATCAGGGTTGGTCAATATTAACAAGTGTTCCTTTAAGAGGAAATGAATATAACACCCACTGCATCTGTGGGAACATCTAAACGCATATAGTATATACCCTTATTGATCAAATTATGTCAAATATATAAAGTGAAGAAGCAGTATATACAATTTTGAACCTACACAAAGGTTATACTGGAAGATCAAGAAACAGTCTGCTAAAATCTTAAAATATTAAGTACTACTGATTTCATGCATTTGTTCTACAACTTGTCCTAAAATTTCATCTACTACATCAATATCGTAATTTACTTGCTGCAAGTCTAGATCAGGCATGATTGTAGCCAGAAGTTGCCCAACATTCACTCGAAGAGAGCGCAGTTTCAGGCTGTGAAGAAATAATTAGATACAATTAGACGTAGATGAAGTTTTACATTCAAATACACAGTACTTTGTTAAATAAAGCAGGATTAATACTCTATTACTGGAAAGGCTCTGTATGTTATTTCCATAAACCAACAAAAAAACTGATGCAGTTAAAGCTGCATCAAGATAATTTCAAAATTTACCAGTTTTTCAAAGCTGAGCCTCTTGAGTTTTAATTTTGAAGGTGAATATATACCCTTAGTTTCAAACAAATACTAAGGGCTAAACTGAATTCTGCCTTTCCCAAAACAGATCTGAAATATTTTCAAGTTAGCAAATAAGGACTTGCACATGCTTTATCCCACACCACCTTTTTATTCCTCAAAACAGTATTAACCTCCCAAACTTTTATATATTTACAAGCCCAAACTACTACTGCCTACGGGAACAAAAGAAGAGAAAAAGAAGAGAGAAGAGAAGGCAAGAAATAGCAGTTAATCTAAAGGCTTTAAAATATAAAGAGGAAATAAAGTATGAATTATAGTACAGGCAAAATGCTCTGCCTCCTCTTTTTGCTTTCTTTCCCGGATCCCCTTGCTTTGTCCTCTTCCTGATCAAATTGCTTCCAAATCACCCATCCCTTCCCTTCAGAATTTCCTTCTACTATCAATTCCTCCATCATCTCCAGTAGCCAGTCTTGACAGCGCCATCAAACCCCAACAGGACTTGTGGTGGAAGTTAGTTGCAAGTCCTGAATTTGTTTGCTAATTCTTCTAGGAAGCACAAGTCGGGTGCTGTAAGAAGTGAAAGACTGGCAGATAAAAGGGAGATTTAACCACAGAGAAAAAAAATCAGATTGAAAGGGGTCTCTGGAAATCATCCAGTCCATTCTTTCCTCCTCCACCCCTCATTCAAAGCAGGGCTAACTCAGTTCAGGTTGCTTAGTACCTTCTTGTGTTTTCAAAGTCTCCAAAGATGGAGATTCTACAATCTGCCTAGGTCCCTTTTTCAGGGTTTGATTACCCTTGCTGTGAACACCCCTTTTCTCTAGTATTTAAACAGAATTTCTGTGCTGCAGCTTGTGTCTATTGCCTCTCATCCTTTCACCGCACTCATGAAAAGAGGCTGGCTTCATCTTTTCTACACCCCCTCAATGAGGCAGCAGAGGAGAGCAATAGGATTTCAAGGTCACCTACTCTTTGTAAGGCTATTTACCTCAGCTTCCCCTTCTATATCAGATGCTCGAGGCCCTTACCCATCTTGGTGGCCCTTCAGTAGACTTTGCTCCAAGAGTCCAGTGTCATTCATATACCAGGGAGCCCTAAACTGGACACAACACTCCATGATTGGTCTGACAGTGCCCAGTAGTAGGGAAGAATCACTTCCCTCAAACTGCTGGGTGAACTCTTGCCAATATAACCCAGTAGGCACTGGGTTCTCCCACAAGACTGCACTGCTGACTCACATTCAACTTTTAGTCCACCAGCATCACAGGTCATCTTCTTCCAAGCTGCTTTCCTATGAGTAGTCTCCAGCTTGTTCAACTGCATGGGGCATTTCCAACACAGGTGCAGAACTTCACAGTTGCCTTTGTTGAATTTCCAGGTTTCTTTTTCAGCCCATTTTTCCAATTTGTAGAGGTCCCTCAACAGCAGCCCTACTCCCCAGAGTATCAATGGTTCCCTCCAATTGATGTCATTGTGACTTTACAGACTTAATTTTGCTGCATCATCTAGGTCATTAATGAAGCCATTACCCATTGCTCGCCTCAATACTGATCCATAAGCTCAGCAGTTTGGTCAGTTTTACGGCCCACCTCCCAGCCTACCTATCCAATTCATACCTCACTAACTTCACCATCATGGCAGCCCACAATGAAAGCTTTCCTAAAATGAAGGTCCACAGAGCCAGTCATCTCATTGTAAAAGGCAATGAGGCCGAAAAGGCATGATGTGCCCTCAGTAAGTCCATGCTGGTTGCTCCTAATCACCTTGGCTATCACAGGGCTGCAGGTAGCTTCCACGTAGATCTGTTCCATGGTCTTCCCAGGGACTGAAGCTACATTGACCAGCCTGTAGTTCTGCTGGTCCTAAATGCAGGCATAACAACTGCCTTTTTCCAGGCATCAGGAACATCGACTGGCACAGTCTTTTGGAGGTATCATTGTAAGGCCAACTCTCCACCAATTGGCCAGTTCCCTCTGATGTGTCTCATGTCGTCCATGGACCTGTGTATGTCAAATTTGCTTAAGTGGTCCCTTAATTCAGCCCCCTTTTATGCTTCACTCCCTAAAATTACCACTTGGCTCAGGGACCTGGGCAGCCACAGGGCAGACCTCACCAGTAAAAAACAAGGTAAAGAAGCTACTGGGTACCTCAGTAATTTGTGCCTCACATACCTCATGTCCTTTACTGCTAAGGATCTGCCCCACTGAGCAACAGACATACATTTTTCCTAATGGTCCTGTTGCTGTTACTGTGCTTACAGAAACCCTTCTGGTTGCCCTTCACAGGCCTTGCCAGTTTTAACTGCAGCTGAGCTCTGGCTTTCAGTTCCATCCTACATGCCCAGGCAGCGTGCCTATATTGCTGCTGGAGTGCTTATCCTTGCTTCCATCTGGTATGCGTAATTCTTTTGTGTGTTTGCTATTTCTATTAACTGAGAGCTACAGGCTCTCTATTTGTAAGTTTCAATCCTCATTTAGTTCAAAGATACACTCTGGGCACAACTTAGTTCCATAGGATAGCAAGAAGTTCTTACAGGAAAGGAGGTAAGTTTCAAAAACAAACCCAAACTCTTTTCAATAGAGTACTATTGATCCAGGAAAGAAAAACAGAATACAAAAGTGAAGTTCATCTACATAGCATACGCTAATGATCACCCTCTTTCCCGCCTCCTTTCTCTCTCCTTGTTCTGTAAGTCATGTCTAGAAATTATATAACATTTTTGATCTTCTAAGAAGTGTCACTATGGCATTCCCTTGTGCAATGGCCAACCCTGCTCACACAAATAACTAAATCATAAAAAAATATTACATAAATCGCTTGATAAAAAAATGTCACTGAGTTAGGAGTCACAAGAGGCAGTAGAAAAGAATTCCAAGCATCACATTTTATTATATTATTATCAGACATATCAGGTACAATCAGCCAAAAATGTTGCTCGAAAAATAGTCTAGAAAGAAGAAAATTTATACCTTTCTCCATCAGAAAAATTTACAGAGTCTTCTACATTACTGGTGGTAGAATCGTTTGCACGTGCTACTGCTTGTGGAATCGAAGCCTTTAACTGTGCGATTTCTGCTTTGAGTTCTTCACATTGGCAGGCAATCTGATTTTTTTCCACTTCTAGTAGTTCAACCTGGGAAGTAAATAAAAATAATTTTATATACCAAATTAAATAAAAATAATTTTATATCTTAAAAAATGTGGTGGATTAAAATAAAAGATACACAAATTTAAATCATTTACCTTTGTTAGGTTGACTGATTTTAATTAATTTTTCAGTGAGGTTTTAATATATGACAACCTAGACAAACCACTTTAAAATAGCCAACTGTCAGCTGAAGCACTGTATGTGTACTCCCTCTAGGCCTGCTCCATCTCTGTGTTGCAGTCAGAGCCACTCAGAGCCTTGCAGTCTCTCTCAATATTTCTTATTTCTATCTATGGAAGCAAAACCACAGAGGCTTCTAGGCTAATTTCGTATTTCTTCCCTGTTTTAGGTGGCTTGGTTAGCTAGTGGACTGACCTATACAACACACTACGTACTAGAACTGCCATGAAACACCCCTTAAAACAATAAACATAATTTGTTAATTTGAAGGATATCACTGTTTTAACAAACATACCTCACTTTTATATCTGTCTCTCTCAATGCTGCACTTGTCCAGTTGCCTGAAAACATCATCCAGTTGCACGGCGATTTCATCGACCTCGCTCTTATTTTCACCATCAGCACACTTGCTGCATTCAGTTTTTAAGTTCTGCAGGGTACTGCATTGTTCCTTTAGTTTTGCTATTTCTTCTAAGGCCTGTTCATAGAGAGTGGTCACTTCTGCCAAACGTCTTTCATGAACATTTTCTTCTTCAAATGAAGAAATCGTCTCAGTTGACTGATGGCACATTTCTTTTTTTACATACTTATTATTCATTTCTAAAATCCTCTGTTCCAGTGTTTCTACCTGTTTGGTTAATACTTCACATTTGTTTTGGTACATTTCTTTTTCTTTGTTTAATAATTGCAGCTGATTTTTCAGTTCAAGACCTACAGATGTCTCAGAACTGTCATTAACATTGTACTGTTTAGTTTCCACCTCTGCTGTGGGAACTTGAATACTGGTGTCATCTTCCACCTCTTCCTTTTTAACAACTAGTTTTGGAACCTCTGTCTGTGTTGCTGAGGTCAACTGTTCACTTTTTGATTCTGTAGCAACTGCACTGCAAGGTTCTCCAACATCACAGTTTTCTTTCTGCTTGTCTTCTTGATCCAAATTAATACATTCAGTTTTTATTACAGGAACATCAGACTCTGTTGAAGGCTTCGGAGTACTGCTCTCCTCTAAAATAATGACATCTTCATCATCATCATCATGGTTGTTGAATGTTTTGTCATTTAATCGCGGTGTCTTTAAAGACACAGGTGTCGTGCAACTAGGTGTCTTCCGTTTAAGACTGAGAATCAAAATATTAAATATTGTATTGCTCAAATACTGCAAAATTATTTGTTTCAAACTATGTTTAGTGTTTCTATAAGCACTTTTAAAAACTACCACTCAGTAACTAGAAAAGGCTGTCTCCCCACATACTATTTTAAGATGTGTAGCCATAGTAAATACTTTTCCTGTAAAAACAAGTGGCTGGCATCCCCACAGTAAATTATTACCTTCAAACATTATTGTGAAACAGACTCGGATTCAGTATTTGCAGCAAGCCCCCCCCCCAACCTGCACCTATTCCTTAACCAACAGAGGTTAAGGAAAACAAACTGCAGGGTGTGGTTAACACAATACAGTCTTTTCCTAAAGAGACAAACCACTAAGAATTTCCCCTGTCTGCCCACAGTACTTTTTGCTGCATTCACTTTTATACTTCACAAGGTTTCCAGGTGCTTTTAGTCAACCTACTGCTTCCTATATTCCCAAAAGTGATATATGAATTTTGGCAGCTATCACCTGAAATGAGACTACACTCAACACCTTCACTTTCATTAACAAGTTATTAATTTTAGAAATAAATAGGAATCTACTTTGTACAGGTTCACTAACCTGTTATCAGAATCAGAATGAGGTGAAGATACTGGTCTATGTAAAATAAGCAAAGATCTTTTGACAGAAGCATTTGATGTTTCTGGTAAAAGTGATCTTGGAACTTCCTTTCCACTCACAGCTGAGAATGTTTTGAAGTCTTTACTTGAAGAAACAGGTGTTTTTAAAAACATTTCATTATTGATCTATAAGATAATATTAGTTAAGAATGAAAAAGAAACAAACATTAGTAGGTTTAAGCAGTTCTCCTATCTGAAGAATTTATCTGCCAACACCTAAAATCCTGAACAGCACTTCTTTGGTATACTACACTGATTCCCTTGAACCAGGGCTCAGTAACCCTCCCCCCCAAACTATACTGATGGGTGTGAAGTATTTCCTTCATGTAGGTTTAAGACATAAAACATAATAGAAACCAGCAAGTTCTATATCATAAGTGCAGACTTCCGACAGATTTCTCAGGGGACTTCAAATGCTATACACCAGCTGCACACTCCTTTCCACACACAGATTTATTGCTGTCACAAAGCAGCTTTCTGATCTTACAAGTTTTCTCTAAATACAGCTATTTTAAAGTACCATGTAGAATCTCAGGCAAGGGTTCTTCCCAAGTTTCTGTCTGAAGTCTGACTATTATACACAAAAGTACGGGACAGCTGTCTGTTAAAGCTTCTCATAATTAATTCAACATGTCTAAAACGAACAATATTTCGCTGTTAGAAATTACTTTTGTACTCGAGTAAAAGTAATGGCAGAAAAATTAATACAATGAAGTATGTAGGTTAGATCAGCACATGCAAAATTTTTTCCCCAGAAATGGAGTAATCTTAGGTTAGCACTTTAGTTTCAAAGCAACTTAAGCTGAATTACACTTAGGAAATTTGATTCTGAGTTACAATCTACATGTTCTTATCACTCAACCATGTTGACTTGCATCTGTTTAATTTGAATTTGAGTGTCTCCTTGCAAAAGTACAGCTACTACAAGTCTGTCCATCCCCACCCCTGGCCCCGGTTTTAAGGGTATCTTTACTTTCATACCCTCATCACATCTCTGTACAACAAATCCACTTTCAATAGTTAGATGTCATGCCATAAAACCAGGTATGAGTGACTGACACCTTTTCTAGTACTATTTTGTGAGGGGGCTTTGTTCCTCTCTAACTCTGTCTTAAGTACTACACAGAAAGCAACGGTGTATTTTCCATCATTGGACAGCAAAGACAGGGGATTTTTGATTTACTAGTAGTGCAGCCATCAAAACAAAACAGGAACCAGTCAGTTGGCTGCTGGCTAAAGTGAATTGACCCAAAGCCTGGCCTGTTCGATCAAACTGCCTGGTACTGTTGCCAGCAAGAACAACTCTGCTCCCAAAGTCAGTTCCCTATCAACTTCAAGAGTTACCTGGTGGCTGTACTCTAGTCGCTTCTTCAGTTTTTCCCTGTCCCTGCACAGCAGCAAGGAAAAAAAAAAGTTAAGAGCTTAGATTCAAAATGTTAATTCATTATAAAACCAAACCAATTTAAAAGTCTAAACACAATACTCCTTATTTCAGCTAGATACAATAAAGCTTTAATGAACATATTCTGGTTTATTGAATGAAAACTGTCTGCATGAACTTAGAAGCTAGTATAGCTGAAGTTAACTAACAAATTCTCTCTCAGATGAAGATTTATTTAAAAAAAAATAAATATGAAAAAAACCCCAAAGCTCCCACTTATAGAATACTAGCCAGTAAAAGTTAAAACTACCCAAGTCTGTTTTTTTCATACATGTTAGCTAAGAATCTTATTCTTAAATAAATGTATTGAGCTATTCAGCTGCTGCAATATGCACCTTGAAAATAGTTACCTAGACAAGGTCTCCTAACAGCCCTGGTAGCTTGCTTCTTGAACATTCCAAACTATTCTCATATTGCTTGCTATATGTAACAATGCTCCTCTCAGAGAGCTACACTTGAACACCAACTTCTGCATTGCCCTCCTTAATAATTATTAAAACAGAGAGGCCCTTTTCATTATGACTGTCCTAATTTTGATTTAGGAGGGAAAATAAGTATTAAGTTAAAGAGAAAAATTTGAATTTAATGCCATTTTGTTAATAACGGAGAAAAGAACAGTGCTATTCATCTATTCACCGCTACGATCAAGACTTGATTTCAGGGCATTGTTTTCTGGATGGAAACATTCCCAGAACAGTTGCAATTATACCACAGGTGAGAGAAAAGGGCATTTAGTTTTCACATTCCTTTTCTAGTGTTGAGACACTTGTAAGAAAGTCTCTAGTACTCACTTTTTCTTGTAAGTTTTCTCATATGTAGGGTGTATTAAGTCATCATCTTCTGGTTCTTCTGGCACGTTACAATTCCTGAGTTAAGGGTGGAGGGAAGGTGACAAAAAGAGCTTAACATCCATGCTTACAACAGGTGATAAGACAAGACCTAAAGGCAGTATTTAGATATTCATCAAAATCTAATTTTACCGGAATTGTGGGTCAGGGTTGAGTGAGCAATACCACTTTTCTGGCAAGTGCTCTATTCCATCTGGTAGCTTCCGCCACTTCAAACATGCATCACACTGTACCCACGTCTGATCAGGCTGTTTTCTGTAATGGAAAAATGCCATGAAAAGTTCACTTTCATGACCAAGTGTAAAAAAGTAATAGTAGTATGTAAAATTCTTCCATTTAGAAGTGATACTCACTGTATCTCCTCAACTGGCAAAGCTAATGGACATTCTTCATTTTTCTTCGTTTTCATTTCATTCCAGTAATCATTAAGCTTTTCTCCTAGTGCTGCTATTGTAAGTCTAGAAAGAAAAGGTTTTAAAAGATCACCTTAAATAATCAAATCCTAACACAAAAAGCAGCTTTATAAACCACAGTAAAAAAAAAATAACTAAACACTCTCTTGTGATGAATTTCTATCTGCACAACAGTAAGCTTTTTGCTTTTAGAAAATCTAGAAATTATGAATTGTGTGAAGTCACGTTTGTCAGCAAAAAAATTACTGGAAATATGAGTTGGAGCACAGACAAAAACTGAAATCAAGAGTGTTCAATTTAGAGGTGTTGTGAATGCACAGTGCAAACCTTGAAGTTACCTCATCAGTTCAACCTCAATCATAGAAGAAAGAGGCACAAATCCACCTCTGTCAATCCAGCACCTAGCAGTGTATTTGGCTGAAGTTCCTGTACATCCATTAACTGCAGGTTCATGAGTACTCTAAGTTGATGTACAACAATACTACATGCAGACTGCAAACATACAATCACTTTAATGTAGTATAAAGTCTACGTGATGCTAAAAGGAGCAGGCCAGACTTATCCTAGGTTAATTTTTAGTTGTATTAGCTTCCTGATCAGGGCTCATTTTGTGGCTCAGTGACTACTAGAGCTGGCACACACAGGAGGGAGTGGTGTTGAAAAACAACAAGCCCCACAGGTGAGGTAGAGGTAAGACTGCCTCTTGGCAGAATGCTGAATTTACTTCAGAGTAAAGTGGCATGGTAGCCAGAGCCTGAGAGTCAGTCCCTCCCTCACTGGCTTATTCCAATACCCCCACAACCCTATCCCTTGAACTAACACAAATGTTTGTGCAGTGAACTAGTCTGACCTAGAGAGTTTTGATCTAGATCATCTCTGAACCCAAGTCACAAATTTCCGTGGCAAAAAAAAAGGAAGCACCACAAGGGCAGAAACAAGCAGCAATGCATTGATGGGATCACATCTCTTCCAGAGAGGGAAGATGGGCAGGTCAGTTTACATTGATCATGAAATTACAGCATCAGTTTCATGTTTCTGTTTTGGGCTGGAAAATTACTTTCTGAAAACCTGTAGCACTCTTCACAGAAAAACCTTCATAAAATATCTTTCAAGTGTAGTATCTCTATGCCCACAGATGTAAAAAGCATTCAATGCTCACTGTGCCAGTCTGTGGGAACATAGTGCAACCTTTCGTCAACAAGTGACTATCCTACAGCATTCCTAATTCCTCCCCCTCTGCCATGGAAACTCTTAGTGCTACTGCACAGGAAAGGGATCAGAGAACATCTGTATTGAAAAAACTAACAAGAGCTATTTTCCAGTTTGACCAATTCCCTGATCTTTACCATGTGTTCTCATCAACAGCTCTGCTAGCACGATAGTGTTAGAAACACATGAACTGCTTAAAACTAGCACAGCACAAACTGTGGGTACCACTTAGAAATACAGGTAGATTGAACTGTAGTAGCTATAGCAGCTATCAGGCTTGCCACTCCTCCTACAGAGTGCTGCTGTTTCAACAGCAAGAATGACCAGATTTATCTTACTACAGCCCCCTCAATTGCTGCCATTAACAGCTCTGTTTATTAGAACACTCTGGTGTGGTTTTTGGGTTATCTTTATAAGCAGAGCTTTATATAAATTAGCAATTCAGGAAAGGCATTGTGGACAGCTCGGGTTGCCAGTAGAAGTTGAACAACTGGTTGAATAGCAAAACACGCAGCTTGAAAAAGGTAATGACTTCTCCCGCCGAAGTTTACCCCACCTATGTTTGCAAGTCAATACCTTAAGTTTCTAAGTCCACATTGCAAGCAAGTGTTAGGACACATATGGTCAAAGGAGCCAGAAACACAGAGAGACAAACCTCACTGATGAGGTAGCAATAAGAACAAACCTGGTCAGTCACACTAACTGGTAAGGCTACGTGGAGTGTAAGAATGTTTATTTTTTCAGTTGGGAGGATAAGGAAAGGGAAGGAGACAAACACAGAGTCATAAGACCTTACTAATTAGAGTTAACAAAGACAATAACCAGAAACCAGTCAGTCACACTAAGCCCATTAATTGATGGGCTGTCAAGAAACTGGAGGCAAACGGGGATCTTGCAACTGAGAAGGTTGCAAATCTTAAGGTCCTGGATGTTTGGGGGTGGTCAGTGGAATTATGACAATCGATGAGGAAAAACGTGCATGAAGAATGGGGAGCAGGGAGGAACAAAGAGGGGGAAGAGAAAAGGGTATAAAAGGAGCTGGTTGCATGTAAAACAGGTTTGGTCAGTACAGTCGTCTGGCTGAGCCCTGTGCCTGATAACCACATTCTGTCTTATCTTTTATCTTATTTAATGCTTTCTTAACTCTACATAATCTCATTCCATATCCCATGTCTATGTGTATGGCAAGGACTACATGCCAGCTACTGATGAGAGTTCTATGTGTGTGAATGGATTTGGTGCCAGCTCCTGGAGTCAAGACTGTGTGTGGTGTGAGCTACTGGTGCAAGCGAAGGGTCTCAGCTGCCACCCACTGAGGCAGGAATGGAACAGCGTGTCCCCTGAAAACCAGCTCCGGGGGTGGACCAGTATAAGTGAGGGTCTCAGTGCTGGCAGCTGGAACAGGACTGTAGGTCACAGCCTGTAGGTGACAGCCTGTGTGCCTGGTGCTGGCTGCTGGTTGGGTGGGACAAGTGCCTCTGTCTTCCCCAGTCCTAGTGTCCTGGTGTGCATGCAGTTCACGTGCATTTGCTAGCAAACTCCAAACTGGACTTGGCAGTGAATAGGAGGCCCCAGGTACAGGCAAGGGTTTGTTCTGGTATAGCCAGGGGGGACTTGCTGATATGGACTCTCTGTGGTACAAGAATGCAAAAACACTGGGTCCCCAGGCTCCAGGGCCAGGCAGGAAGGAGTCAAGGGACAGAGCTGCTGGAGAAGGTGACTCCTCCTAATACCCCTTAACATAAAGCAGCACAGAAAACAAAGTATCCTTGTCATCATGAAAGGGAAGAAAGTAATACAGAGTGGAAAAATTCTCAAGGTCTGTATTCGGGAAATTTTCCCTGGACAGTTTTTACATGTCAGCCTGAAAACTGGTTAGGTAACACATCCCCTCTGCCTTTCCTCCCCCACATGCTGCCTACTACAATGCCAGTACAACTGATTCACAGCAGTGTAAACAGGCTAGGAAATTCACCTGACTTAAAATTTTCAGAGATTATAATTGTTTGTAAGTCAGACTCAATCAGTTTAACTACAGGAAATATAACTCTAGATACAGACTGATGGCACGGATGCAGATATGCAAAATGAAAACTGAAACAAAGCAGCGTCCCAACTCACTGCTGCCTTCAGGATGTCAGGTATTTTAAATGCTCTATCAGGTAGCAAGGAATTTGAGGGTATTCTTTTAGGAAACAAATCAAAAAGAAGGGCTAAAAATTATCCAAAGCAGCTTTTCCAAAAAAATACCAAAAAAAATTGTAATGAAAAAAGTTAGTAGTGTGGTATTCAATCATCACAATTTTAGTTATGTGCCACTTCTCAGCAAGTTATTCTGTGCTCATTTTACAATCAGTGAGGGGCATAATTGCAAACAACCACTTTTAGGACACTTGTTTTAAAATTCTGTATATAATACTCTAGACTTCAGGAGCTGCACAATGCAGTACAACCAGTATAGATGTAAACATCCCACCCTTACTGTTCACTACAGCCATGCAGTTTAGTGATGAATATAAGCTTTTATTCTTACTACTTAGAAAATAAGCGGCCTTTAACGTCAAATATTTCATAGTGAACAACACAGTATTCAATAAAAAGTCTACATAAAAATATACATATACCTGTACTCATTTGTGTAGTCAAAATCTTGTTTGTTATGAGTTGGTTTTAGGAAGTTGCATTCAATAATCCCAACTACGCCAACACCCATGTTGTTCGCCTGTAAGAAATTAAGATCTATCAGGAGAAACAATATATATTCTGTGCTAATACTACAAGAGCTTGTCAGAGGTAGTTATAAGATACAGACACTAGGTAAAAACAATTTTTTAATTTGTAACTCCTCTCCAAAAAGAAAGTCTCAACACAAGCCCCCTAAATAATAAAAAAAACGTTCCACCCCTCTTTTTGTCCTGAAAGATACGCTCAGGACCATGCAATTTAATATAATTTAACTGTTGCACAAACTAAAAAAAGGTGGTTTTATAAAGGATTCATCAATACTCTTATTCAAACCGTGATCTTAAAAAAAGATCACAGGTGGAAACTAAAGTGATTTCTAAAGACGTTAAAATATTTTTGAGCTTTAGTTTCCTACCTTTAACTGACAGCCAACTCTTTCATAAGCTTTGATGAGTCTGTTTTTATGGTACATCATTATTCCATAATGGTCTTTGTTTCTGCAGTTAAATCCAAAAGTAATTCTTACTGTTTTAGCCTTTTACCAGATATTAAGGAAAAATCTGGTTAATCTCATATAACACAAAAATATAGTTACTCTGAGTGTTCATTCTAAACTGGGTTCTGGAACTTCCCTTTTTAAATATTGAGATAATTCCTTCAGTATGCCTTTACAAAGAAAAACCAAAACTCATGTACAGTAACATACCCAGGAGAATCCAGAAAGCTTACATAAGAAGTCACAACATTAGATTCAGTGTGTAATGACGTAAATATTAGTAAAGGATACATTCAAGAATTTCGGCCTATATATATCGCGTTCAATGAAGGCAAGGCTTTTGGAAACCAGCTGTGTTTTCACTTTTTGTCCTCGCAGAATAATCTGCATTGTTGGCTTCAGATACAAAATACTGCAGTAAGCCTACAAAACACATAGTAACTCTTGTTATTAAAAATACCACAAAACCTTGATATAAATATTTTACAATACACATTATGTTTAGGAAGACAAACTCAAGTTTCAATTGAATTTTATAAAAAGCGGTTTTTTCCCAACTTGAATCTAGAAACATAGGAAATGCAAGTGTGCATAATGAGCATACATATATCACAAATTAAAAGAATAGCAACTGAAGGACAACTTTTATGAATATAACAAGTTAATCAGGTGTCTGAAGATGCATTTTTAACAGTAAAAGAGCTCTCAAACACACAAGCCTCTCTTGTCTTATCCCCCAGTGAGAGTATAAAAATTCTACTACGAACTTTAAAATAACAAACAAAAGCAAGTGTGTTAACTTTGTTCCAAGCAACTGTGTATTATGATAGCTTGATAATAGCTATGCAATCTTCTTATAAACATGCAGATCTATGAAATTTAATTTGCATTTCATTTATCGTTATATTTACAACTTTTAATAATTGCATAAAGGACTTTAGTGAATCTTAGAATAATTGAAGGCGTTAGTTCCACTGGAATAATACTTCGAATATTATCCACAAGAAGTGCCCAGAACACCTAGTAATTCCAGATGCACATAAAATAAGCTTTCAAAGCTTATAAATCAATAAGGGAGACAATGGTCGTATCAACTCTCCTACAGAAAAGCTTTGTCCCTGTCTGCATGCACGTATTCAAACAATGGAGCTGCTCCCCAATTCCTTTACCTCTTTTTGAAACATGGAAATGACACTTTGCCAACCAAAACCTATCCGTTTTAAAAGATCTACATGACATAGCATCAATACTATATACATGTATATCTGCCCTACAATGGAATGTTTACTCTGCTGACAACCATATGCACACCTATTCAATTTCCGAAGCTACTGACTGCATTTCCTTCTTGTCCCTTAGTGGATAATGATGGCTACACTTAACAGAAAAAGTTATTTGCAAGGCAACATAGAACCCAGTAATTTTCTTCTAAATAAACAGCAAATGTTTACACAAGTTCACAAATAGATTCCATCTTCAACTTTAAAAGTTAATGTTGACATATATTTAAATTGTAACATTTGCCCTCCCCCAATAATCAACGTTTCTGTAGTACAGTACATTATAATAAAAGCACACAACCTCCAGCTTCCAAAAATAAACAAACAATTTTTAAAAAGTGGTATACATACTCGCAGTGAGTAGTCGCTTTCTGGAACAATCTGATCCAGTCTCTCTTGTTTTTTATATCCTCTTTTGCCTGTTTCATCTAAGTCTTCTGGAATTCTAATGTCATATTTATCCTTGTCAAAGTCAAACTCTGTTTTGTCATTTTTATCTCTACGAAATAAAATTTTAAAAAATATACTAATTATGGGAATTAAAAAGAAAAAAAAAGCCAACACAAAACAAGATATTGCAGTAGACCCAGCGGGTATCAAAGATGCAAGAGAACGGGAATTCCTTTGAGCCATGGTGGTTTTCCCTCACAGATTTGCTAAAATTCACATAAACAGAGCTCACCAGTTCCTTTCTGATATTCAAGGAATACAAGAGAAGTGATAGCAAGTGGGACATCACTGAATTCCAACTTAATTCTAAACAGGTCACACTTCAAAAGTAGATGCAGTATCAGCTTTAAACTCTGGACACACACACTCCTTCTAAATGCAAAATTTCTGAACACTATAAATTGCCTTCCTAAGATTTTTAACGCTGCAAAAATTACACTCACCACAGATTTCCCACTCAGTAACTATCACAATTTATTATTGCACCACTCACCAGATGTACACATTATATTGAGTTGCAGATGTGTACTGCCAGTATACTGCAGCGTATCTTTGCACAACACTGAGATATCTCATAGTTGGCACAAGTCATCATAGAATGTCAGGTTGGAAGGAATCTCAAGGATCACTTGGTCCAATCTTTCTTGGCAAAAGCATCGTTTAGACAAAAATGGCCCAACATTCTGTCTAGCTCAATCTTAAGTGTCCAGTTTTGGGGAATCTACCGCTTCCCTGGGGAGATTATTCCAATGGCTGATTGTTCCCATTGTGAAAAATCTCCCTCTTCTGTCCAATAGGAATCTTCCCAGGAGTAATTTATACCCATTATCCCTCATCTTCCCCCAAAATGAAGTGTTTTAACAATGAAACAGCTGTGTTGGTTTTGTTTTTTTTTTTTAAATTAATTCATCTACAACATATTAGAAACAACATAAACCCCACCAAAAGAGTTCTTTCCCATGCCTTCCCAAGAATATACTCCAAAATTCAGAACATGAAAGTTAACCTGCCCAGTCAGCTGAGTTCTCTGTATTTTCTTTTGCTCAAGCAACGAGCAAAGATTCCTAAAGATGTTCATACCTAAAAATAAAAGGAAGACTACTACTAAAAGTGATTTGGGACTCTAATACTCACATGACAATAATGAAATAAAAACACCCCAAACTTTTCACCTGCTACAACTGACTGAGATCTTTTTTTTGTCCTACTGCTGACTCCAAGCTTCAAAAGCCAGTAATACTTGCCTGCACATAGAAGTATTTTTTGAATCTTTGCATTCATAATTTCACAGGTCTAAAATAACAGATTTACAGTTTATCTGTTTCAATTTTCCTTCTGGCAAAAGAAACATTATTTTGTTACAGGCAAATATGAAGTCCTCTGCACTCTCCTTCCTTCAATCTTGTTACTTGAGATATTAGCATCAGTTCTCATGCAACATTCCAGCCCTTCAATCATGTTTGAGTCTAGTTTCCCAGTTATAGCTAACTGTCTTTTGGAATTATTCCACAAAAAAAAAAAAACCTTGTATGTTTGCATACACTGAAAGATAACAAACTAAATGAGAGATATAAGAGACTGGACTTCATCTTACCTTCTAAGATTCCAAATGATAATTCGTGTTCCTTTTTTCCCTATTATAGCATCTAGCTCTGCCAGTAATTTCTCCTCAGTAGAAAACAAAGAATGCGTTAAGATGGCCTTGAGACTGTTTTTGGATTCTGTTGGATCACTTATCTGTCGTAAGCATTATGTTAAGGAGAATAACTTTAAAGGAAGTAAGCTTTCAGAAGGTGAGCAAACTTCTGCAACAGTATCCTGTACTCACTTCACAGGTTCTCATTCTACATCTCAGATCTTCCACAAATTTAAAGGCTTTAACAAATCATAGCCTTCCTTGCATCTTACAGTTTGTTTAGGTTATCCCTAAGACTAGACAAGGAGATTTCCTCTACTGATACTATTATCCAAATTTTGCATGTACCCACAACTTTTCATTCAGAAATTGTTGAAAGGATATGTTGGTTGTTGAACGTCACTATAGGAACCATGACATGCTCTGCTTTTGTGACTTCAAGGAAAGTCTGGGATAACAGGCCCACACTCATGGTTTCTCCATTCTTGGTAAAGACTATTGCATCTTTTCCCAGGCGCATGGACCCTGATTTAAACCCATTTCCATACAGTCCCACTGGCACGCGGCCATTCATTGCAGATTTCTCACTGAAGCCAAAGCTGAAACAGATGAAAACATTAGTAGAGTGTAAAACAAAAATCCAAAACCCAAAAGATACATTCAAGACTTGCCAAATTAGACTTAAATACAATGAGTTAATCTCTTGTTTTAGAGATCAGGGACTACTGCACAACTAAACAATGTGCAGTGAAGCAAATCCTGAAAGTTACCCATATAACATTGCTAAAACCACACTGCAAGAATTCAGGGAAATTTACTTCCTTTTATTAAGTATGGAAAAGAAATATTATCTGTCTGGAATGGGTTTCTAATAGTTATCATGTGGCTTCACATTAAATAATAAGAAAATCCCCTAAAGCTCACCACCAACAACACTTGCTTGAAAACGTGTGATCTATAGATTTTCCATTACTAACTACACGTTGCATTTAAAGTAAAACAGGTAACTGTATATGGAACATGGAATGCAGCAAGCAAGCTAGTAATTACAGCATCTAACAGAAAAATAAATCTCTGGGTTTCAACTTGAGCAAGCTTGAATTCAAACTGTTACTTTTATCTGCAGGCAAGGCAATCTTTCATAGGAAAAGAGTAAGTGAACAGCAACCTCTTTGCTAAGTGTAGAAACAAAAGTTGCAGAAAATTGTATTCAAACCCTACAGAACATTTAAAGATAAACACAGAAACCATTTCAATACAATTATCATTCCCTTAAGTTTTCTACAATACCTTCTACTTTCAATACTCCAAAGGGTTTGAAGTGAATCTCCCTTTATCTCTTACTTACTAACTTCAGCTAAAGCAATCTTAAATAATAATAATAGGAAAAAAATTATTAAATTCTCCTTAGCTCCACTAAAGGGCACTACAGAGAGTTTACACAACACAACCACTGCATCGAAAGTTAAATGAGAAAGTTGACAGAAAGGATAAAAGGAAGTTATAGATAAAAATACACTGACAAAGTTGTGTGAAAGTTTCACTAGCATCTGTCTATTCTAGAATCTCACTTGGATAATCACTCACCTTCAAAAATGTTACATTTATGAATAAAATTAGTTGATTATATATGAGAAAAAGAAGTAAGCTGAGCAATAACAGAATTAGAAGCTGGAATCTTTACAAGTAAAAAAAATGCAAAAGAGGTTATCCACCTTAGCATTTTGTGCAGCTTCTCTGAGTTCATACCATTTCCATTATCAGTGAATGTCAAGCATATATTGTCGCTTATCACCGTTTTGTCTATCCATATCTGTTTAGCACTCACATCTGGATCATAAGCATTATCTGAAGAGAAAAAAAAAGCAAACAAGGTTGGGATACTAAAAAGCAAAAATTAAACTGTTTAAGTGTGAACATATTTTAAAGTGCTTAATTCCAGGGAAGATGTCAGATCATAACTCTTCCAAAGTTACTTAAATCCATCCGTAACATGCAACAGAGCCTTACCTAACAGGAATACATATATAATCTATCTGCTAAATGTTAGTCTTGCAACATTGCCAAATAGCTATATGGAATAGCTGTCCTAACTTTATTATGGTACTACGCTTGCATGTATGTTGGTAAATATGACAGCTTAATGTAGTTCCCTGATTGTGGGCCCACGACCCTACAAAGTCATACGATAACTAATGGATCTCTAAAATTTCTCGGGTCCAGTTAGGTACGTAATATAGTAGCAGAAATCGTGTTCTGGCACAGATAGAAACTACTCAGCTAAGTCACTTAATATGAGTCATCTTTTGCACAGAAGCAAGAAGCCATAGTCTTTAATAAAGTAAATGTTACACTAAAACCTAAGTCTCTTAAAACATTGTCTTCTTTATAGATGACAACACTAAATCAAAACATTACAACAAAACAGCTGCATCAAAACCTGGCAAACCTTGCCTGAAAACAAACACACAATTTCTCAACTATTACATATGACAATAATATATATGCAAAAATTTAGGTGGAGATGAGTGGCTCAAACGCGAGAATAGAAAATGAAACCAAGACCAGTTTCTGCTTTTGCTTCCTGTCTCCCAAGCAGATGTCGCAATATTTACTTTCTCCCAGCCATGCAAAAAAGCTTTTCTGGCTGGCTCTCAGGAGGCCAGGTTATTGTCTGCAATGCAGACAAGGGCACATTACTAATATTCATAGCTGCAACAACATCTTACATGCTACAGGCTTTTTAATTGGGAAATCAGATTTGAAATACTATCACAACTTCAGATAATCAAATTTGAGACAATAAAAAAAACCATCACAAAAATCCAAGCAAAAAACCTGAAGCCCAACATCCCGGATGGTTCTGTGAAATCTAGAACTTTGACTCCACATGTGCAGGAAATTTGGGTGAAAAAATATTGCTGCTCTGCTACCACATGTGAGAACCCGACAGAAAAACAATTGGACCAGGGCCTAACATCATATCACTTCCATATTAACAGAGCTGCATGTCACAAATACGTATTTCTGCTAGTGGAAGTTGTTCAAACCCAAGAAGGTTTGACTTTCACAGAAAGAAGTACAAAATGCTTTAGACTAAACTTTCTATTTACAGGACTTGAAACAGCTTGCAGCATTGCTACCACAAGTGAAACAGAAACCATGGCTCCACAGACATTTTTGGCAGCAAAGCTAGTTTAAATCTTATCTGTCTTAACACTAGTTTCTTGCATCTCTTTCCCTCCTTCCCCAGCATGGTGCTACTCATGGAATTTTTGAGGTGGGGAAAGTATATGGAGGAGGAGGGGTGTGATGCGATGGCAGAGCAGAAGGCAGTGCCCCTGCCTCACTGCCTGTTTTGCAAGTTCAGCTGAGGGCCATAAATAAACAGCTCGAGCCAACATTGTGGCCTATAAAAAGAAATCATACAGCTTGGTAGCTTGCTTTCTATAAGCATAAATTACAAATTGCATCCACAGTGAAAAAGTTCATAAAATATATTTCAGCATCAACAAAAGAGGACATTTCAATCACAATTGAGAATTTGAAAGTATTCTTCTAAGACCATACTTTGTACAAGTCTTCTGATTTGCTAGCTCACCAACTGTCTCTAAATGCCCCGTTTACCCTCTTCCAAGTACCACCATTAGTTCACCTAAATTTAATCTGAACAAGGACTAAAGGAAGAAGCCAGCAGTATAACAAGCAAAAAGTTGACAGGAGGGACAAAAGCTTAAAAAGCGAATTTGAGCATACAGACAGACCATTACCATTTTGGTTAAATTCACATAAACAAAAATTCAGGCCTCCACAATGTAATCCTATTTATATTATTTGATATTTGGTAGGGTTTGACACAGCATGTGAAAGACAGATTACAAAAGTTATCTAAATCAACATGACTAGCTAGAAGCCTTTACAACCAATGATTTGAAACTTTGCTTTTGAGGCTTTGTTAAAGCAACACATATGACAAACCAGAAGCAATGGAATAAGACAAGTTTGCATGCCTTGCACAGCACATCTACCATTATTCCAGCCAGGTATGGCACTGGGTGATAAAACAGTTGAAACTGCTTAATATCTTGTTACCCTTAGAAGAGCCAGCCTTTCCCTGAGCCATGTGCTTTTGGTTTCCTCCTTTGTGACAGCTCTAGCCTTATCAAGCTGAACAATTCCTACTTTCTTTTGTTACGTTAATTTTCTGGACTAGCAACAGCAAAACTCATGCACAGAAATCCAAGGAATGTGTAACCAGAAGAGTTGCTCCCTTTGGCAGCAAACTGCTAGATAAGCTTGGCAAGTCTTTCCAAGCCACACCTTAATTTTGAGGAACCAGTTAAGAAAAGTCTGCTAATCATTCGCGAACTCAGGAAACAAGCAACCCTGAAGATATCCAGCTAACACCTATTTAAAATAAAAGGCAAGATGATCAACAGGAGCTAATAAATTAACCAGATGCACAAGCCCTAGCTAACAGCAGATGACAGAAACAGTAACAAAGAGCAGAACACTTTGGACGTTGATGGATGGGCCGTTAAAAGGAACCACTCAAGTATAACCCTGAAGATGTTCAGCCAGAAACTCAGTAATCCAAAATAAAAAAATTAGAATGTTTGAGGGGTATTGTGACAACATACAAAACTACTAACGGATGGATGTTTTGAAGAAGCCTTGAAGGAAAAGGAAAGGTCAAAGTGGATGGGAGAAGAACGGTATAAGGGGTGGGTAAAATAACACAGGCTGACTCTGTGCAAGCTGGATGCTGGTCAGTATGCTTGTGTGACTGGACCCTGTGCTACCCTTTTATACTTTATTACTAAGCACTATTTGTAATGATTTCCTGCTCTCTATTCTCACTGTGTGCCTGTATGCATGTGCTCTGATAGCAAACTTCAAGTTGGACAAACCAACAACTTGGAAGAAACCAGCAACTATTGAGATCCAAGGTCTAAGCCAGTGACTGGTAAAAAGCCCAGGACACAGGCACTAAAAGGACTATCAGGCCTGGGCAAAACACCCAGAAACACGGTTAAGCACGACTGATAAATTAAAGTACACGTATGTATCACTAGTGAACTTTAAACCTAGTTAGCCAGGAAGCAGGAATAGGATAAGGCCCTTTGTGCTGTTCACGTTTTGAGCACTGTTTGTGTTTATATGGGTTCTTGCAAATTACTGTCCTCCTGTCTGTGCTAATCTGTCCGTGGCCAGCTGCGTCTGCACAGGATGCAAGCGTGCATGCGCATCTTTGGAATGTGCACTCAGCCTTACTATTCTCTGGGCCTGGGAACCGCAAAAAGCAGTAGTCTTGCATTTGGTGGACTACAAGGGCAAGAATGCACTTGGTCCCTCAGTCTTCTATATTTGGCAATCCTTAATAAATTCAGTAAAAATAAATCAGCAAATCCTACAAGTCCCCTGTACTACTGTCAGGTAGTAGTACGTATGCTGTTAAGAAAGAAAGAAGTCAATCTGACCAAAAAAAGATGATGTAAGATTCTGAATGGTAACAACAGGATCAACTCCTTCCCTTACCTGAAGGAAAAAAGTTTTACAACAAGAAAAAAGTATTACAATCAAGTACTTTGGCAAATGATTGATCCACATACCTATGAGTTCTGCAATTGCACTGAAAGGCCAGGTGTGACTGGTAGAGTTGGTATGCAAGAACTTTGGACAAAGCTGAAACAAACCACAAACAATGGCATTAGATTGTGCTCTTCAGTGATACCAAGCCAGAAAACAATACGTTAAGTAAAGTAACATTAAATGAAGTTGTTTTGTACAACACTACGAAAGGGCTGTAATTTACTTTTAGATACTGGCATACTAACACTTTTTAAAGGGAACGTTATTACAGCTATTAGCAATACAGAATTCAACACAATATCATACTATATTCTGAGCATGGGTTATACTGTCATTCTACCAAACTCTCTTCATCTTTATAAAAATATAAGGAACTGTTACTATATAATGATGCCAGAGGTTACAAGAAAACATCAAGTCCAAAGCTAGTAACAGAATCATATGCTCTCAAATGTCAAAAACATACATCTTAAACCATGAGTATTAAACTTAATCCAAAAAGTGAGCAGCACCTAATATACTCAGTGGCTCTCCATCTGATGTCATTGCTCCTTTTGTCCATATTGATCAAAATCACCAGTCAGATTCTCTCAATCAGTGGTTTATGCTTTTAGCATTTTGATTTTATAAGTGTTACACTCCCGTATGATAAAATCTAACCAAAGGAATGTAGCCACTACTAGAATTAGATGAGAATATGCAAACGAAGTACCTATTTAAGGGACATATCTTATACACGTCAGTGACAAAAGCATTCTCAAGTAACTTATGAAAGCCTGGGTTCACATATATATTCACCTAGATCAAAAGGCTAGGAAAACCAGAACTAAATATCCACATAACTTAAGGATTTGTCAATGCCAAGTTTGGAGAAATTTAACTCCTGAAACTGATACAGCTGGATTTGCACTACCCCTGAGAATATCTATGATTACACTTTTACAAGGCCTTTAACACAAACCCACTGCACATAGATGCTTAAACCTCGCTGGCATAGTTATGTTGATGTCATAAAAAGGAGTATCTATGAATACATAACACTGGAAATAATCCTTGTACAGTGCAGTTAGATCAAAAACCATAATATAATCACATTATAACATATGTAAAATCAGAAAAATATTTTAAAATGTGTACATATCCATACTTCATAAATTTTACAGAACTACTATACTGACATGCACTGTTATATAGTCAGTAGTGTTTAAATAAAAGCAAGCAAACACTTCAATTCTCCAAGTTCATTTATCAGAGAAAAGGAATAAAGCTACTAGCAAGTTCTAGAGCCATAAGCCAAGTGCCAGAGTAAGAGTAAGGCGGCGGCAGCAGCCACCCTAGTTCAGATCAATATAAATTGCCAGGAAACCTCACCTTGTTTCTAAGGTCATCAGAACACAGGACACACTTTCTGACTGCAACTTAATCCCTGCACTTCTCCATTGAGCTAGAGTACAAGTATGAATAGACATCACGTTCTTCATTGCCACCCGTGCTTTAAAACTACAGTTTTATAAAAATCTGGTAATTTGAGTCAGGCTAAGTAACTGACCCTTTTAAATTCCTAACAGACACATACAAGTAACTTAGAATCCGAGAAGAAAATTACATCATTACATCCTATTAATGGAAACCTCACATATTCTATGACGTGGTTGTAAGGATCTTTCGATTTCCTCACAGTAACTCAGTGGATTTTAAGGTATCTGTATGATTCTCTTCACTTCAGCCTTTCACAGTGCTGGCAGCACTTGTTCTCTTACTTTCTAAGCTTCATGATCAAAACATACAAGAAACAATCATGTGGTTTTTTTCCTGCCTGAAATCCCTCCTTGTCAAAACATAAACACTAACATTAAAAAACAAAACAAAAACCAAAAGAACAAAACCCCACACAGATGCATGTGCAAGTATTCAGCATCTGCTCAACTCACTGCTAAGTATTTCTCTGCTGCTAGCCAGTGAAAAACTGCAGCAATAGGCAAGGTAGGCTGGGATCACTGGAATTACTGCTGAAATTGTAACCTCGGCAATATGGACTTGGGAGAAAAGTCCTGCTTGTAGTTTTGATAGAGGTATGAGTTCACATATGTGAACCTCCCCTGGTCACCAGACAACACTGATGAAGGAAGGAACCTCAGCATCACCAATACTGACATAATTACACAGGTTGGAACAGAGAAATTGTAAGAAACTGATTCTTGGCTCTACTATCTCCCCCAGCAACAGGCGAGCAAGTATCCCACGGGACAGTTCACGGGAAAGCTTACCTCAGAGCCAATACCACCATTTATTCATATAAGGCATTGAAACAAGGGCACACAACAAAAACAGATTAAAAGAAAAAAAGGATAATAGTGGTTTAAGACCATTAACTTCGTAGTTTGCTTCGGAGCATACCCAGCTGCCAGCAACAACTCATTTCCTGATGAGTTCATCAGGAAATATTTAGCCCATTTTGTGCCTTAACATGCCATTTCATCAAACCATCACTTCAATTAGCTCATGAATAATTGAAGTTCAATAAGTACAGTAGGAAAGCGTTAGTTCCCTGGTGGAGGCTCACTTTCAGCTAGGTTAGCATGACCGTAGCTGAGACAATTCAGTTACTTTGTTCACCGGCCTAACACATTTTGTACCAAGTGGTTTTGGTTAGTTTCACTTTCTCTCCTGAGACCAAGTACAGCCAAATCCTTTTTGGAGATACAACTAAGCCTCCCCTTCCTTCAAACTGCATATACAGTGCATATTATAAAAAGACTCAGCTGCACTTAGAGGAGCATCTCCAACCACAAATATTTAAGAATAAAGCAGCTTCTCACTCAAATATGACAAACAGGTTTGGGGATTTTAATTTTCTAAGAAAACTGGAATTCTTCAATCCCCTTCAGAGCATAAGGCATGCACAAATCAGATTACCACTGAACAATCTGTCTTGTCTTATTAAAGTATGTTGCAACTTTTGGGGAAGAACCCCACTGCCATTTTCCCCCTCTTGCTTTTATCCCACCTGGCTGCTTGTTTCTTTCCCGATATGTTTTCCTTTTTTCCTCCACTAGTCCACTTACATGACTGTGTAATGAACCACATCAAGAAGATGATCCAAAATAGAAATAATTTTTAAATCTTATTTTTAACCTGGATCACTTCCCTGATCTGTCTCATCATGCAACTGAACAACAAAAATTTTACCAGAGCAACAGGAGGAGATAAACACCAGTGTGGGAATGAGTTACTAGGCCTGCTCACACTGCCTGTGTTGTTTATATAGGTTTCTGAAACCAATGGAAATACTTTGGTGAAATTCAACATATTTCCAAAGAATAGCTGCTAACAGAAGAGACTGTGACCATCAGTTCTCTGTTGTCTAGAAAATAGAGCCTTTTACACCATAGGGCACAACCTGCTAAAAAACTCTATCAGCTGTTTCACTTCTTCAGCAAAAACCTACAAAAATCACAGCTTTCACTGGAAATAGACTGAACATAAACTTTCAGTTATAACTACTGAAAACCAAAACCAAAGAGAATCCTAAAAATAATTCAGAAAGTCACCAACTGCACCAACTTTAGCCTTTAGCTTAGATTTCTCATTCGTATCTGTAAGAGCTCAGCTTGCCAAAGTGATTTCAACTTGAGAACAATTTCAAACTCCGCAGTCTGACTTGTGATATGTATTTTTTTTGCAAAGGCTGATTAATAATGCTGGTGTATTTTTCCCCTCAAGAAGATTAACGATGCATTAAAAGCAAAGGGAGAGCTCCCTCCTTTTTTTTTTTTTTTTTAAGATTGTGTTATCTAAAGAAGAACACTACTCTAATAAAATATATCAAACTGTTCATTTCAAACACTTAAAGACCTGATATTAAAGTGTAATTCTTGAACTTCAAGTAGATGACACTTATAGCTAACCTCTACAATCATGGCAATTTATATTAAGGTAATTTAAGCAGTGCTTAAACATATGTTTTTCACTAAAAAGTTTGACAAGTTACTGTAATGATCCACCTTCCTTCCACTCTTCTATAAGTAAGGTTCTGAACTAGGTGTTTGCAACTGTTTAACTTCCGGACATTGATAGCTGAAGTCAGAAAGGCTCTAAAAACCGTCCTGTTTCACCAATGACGTTTCAAACTCTGAAGAAGTAGCTTTAACCTAATTTGTATTAGCACCAATAAAGAAACGTCCAATTGTCAAAAAAGGACAGCAACAAGAAGATACTGTGACTGACAAGCACAACACAGTCGTGGATTTAACTGCGTGCACATTTACCACCCTCGCTAAAATGTAAGCAGGCCTCTTACAAAAAAAAAAAA
>JAHREE010000463.1:453783-504744 GCA_033628505.1 Tringa tobata | reverse complement strand
GAGGAGCCCACCGGGCGCGAGTGACGGGAGCCTTAACGGGAGGGCTGGGCGCCGCCCGCGCTGTGTGGGGCCGCGCTCTGAGGGACACAGGCTCTTCCTCCGCCCGGGGAGCGGGATTCGCGTTCCACAGGCTGTCTCTTCGCAGAGTTAAATTCCTCGGGCGCTTCGTGGCCATGACTGCGGCCGGGCCGCTGGCAGGTGGTTTGAGCTGAGCACAGGTGACTTAACCTTAAATCCGGATTAGCAGTTTTCTTCCTGGAAGATAAAAACAACCCCACAAAACCAACCCCACCCGTGCTTTACGCACCTTTAGAGCTGGGAAGCTCCCTGGTGCCTGTGCCAAGCTGGCCCTGTGTTACTCTCCAGCTCCTTTTGGCTGTCCTGCCAGTTTTTCATTCCGGGATCTCAACTTCCTACGGCTGTGATGTGATTTTGGTGGTGGGCAGAGAGAAAAGAAAAAAAAAAAAAACAACAACAAACCCCCAACCCAAAACATGCAGAGATGTAGGTACACATTGCAAAAGGAAATAAAAAGAAAAGCCTGAGATAATTCACGGTGACTGAAACCTTACAGGCCACTTACTCCTTAGTTGAGGAGCAGCCTTCAAACAGACCCGTTGGGAAATGCTTTCCCCTGCTATTTTCAATGAAAGCCGCCTTTTTTTTCTTTTTCCCTCTCTAGGTGGGGCCTCACAACCCTGCCCCCCAACATCAATGGGACTAATGACAGCGCTAGGGTTGCAAGGCTGCCTGCCTGGATGTCTCTGCTCAGGGAACCATCATGGAAGACATACCTCAGCCTCTGTCTGGAAGCGTCATCAGTTTCGATCGATCGTTTTTCGCCATCCACCTGCTCCCTCCATTCCTTTGGACTATTTGCAGGAATGGGATCCGGTGACCCAATCTGCTGAGCAATCCCCACTGCCGTGAGCCTCACCTGAAGTTCTGGGAACCAATCCCCATGAAACAATCAGAATTTAACTAAGGGAACAGCACTGGGACAGTAATTGCAAAGGATGGGGGTTTGCTCTTACTGCCAAACATAAACAGCCAACCCTGCTGTTCTTGAAGCAGATACTCCAGAAACATTGGGTGCTTTAGTATTACTAGCTGCTGTGCTGCAGCCTTTCCCAGCACGCATACAGCATGTATCAATGATTTTCAACATATACAGTGTAATCAAACATCAACCTAAATGTTTTTATGGTTAGCAGCTTCTGAGGTGCGAGGTACGTCACACAACCTTACCCAAGATGTACAGAGAAAGGATGAAATCTGAAAAGCAGCTTTCACAAAGCCATCCAAACCATACCTCTCCGGCCTTAGGTTTTCAAGCTCAGTTGTACAGAAGAGTTGCCTTCCTTCTGGATGAAAATGCAGCACTTTCAGGTCATTTTCCCTGAACATATTTATAGTAGTGACTTTGTACTGTGTTGCAAGACTTGTGAGTGCTTTACTGATACGAATATTTCTGATAATGCTTACACACCAGAGAAGCCTGTTGAGGTGAGTAAGTGTGCAGCTTGATGGCAGATGAGATCTGCTGTTGACACTGAAAATCATGTACAGTGACACAATTAACATTAAAATCACTGTTCATTCTTAAGCTTTCAATATAAACGTGTACAGACTGAAGTTTGGAAAGCTCCAGCACACAGAGAAAGCATTATGAAAGAGCAGCCCCTCATTTCCCAGGGAAGAGGCGCTCCCTCCATAGAGGGAGTCAGCACCTGTCAGTCAATCCATGAGCCCCTGATGCTGCAGCAGCAGCAGCTTCCTCCGTCCACTCCACACAGTTCTCCCAGACACACAGATCCTGAAAACTTGTCCCACGGGACCGGGATCCCGGAGTGGAAAGTTCAGGAGTGCAAAAGATAGGGATGTATGAACTGGAGCAGTAGGGGATTGTGATGAGAAGATAGAGGGAGGCAGTGGTGTGGTCTTTCCCTAGACAAGTGGAGGGGCTAGCACAGACTAGCACTAAGCCACTGCTGCTGGGATCCAAAGATCCAAACTCAGGTCTGTAGATTTCTGTACAGAGCCCTCATCCATTGACATTGAATTTGAGAGTTTTTACAGAATCAGATAAAAATTAAAGCTGATGTGTGAGCAGTAAAGGTAATCTGAAAAATGAGAATTGCATTTGAAAAGGTATTTCAAATTAACATTTAATATTACTAGAAGAATTACATTCAAATGTAGTATTGAATACATTTAACCATTACTTAATGCTCTGTTATTTCAAGCTCTGCTGTTCTTTGGCAGTTACCTTGATTGCACCTACTATATTTTATTTTCCTTCAGGACAATTAAATCCTTTTTAATATTTAACTATGTCTCCCTCTGTGTATCATGCACTGTTGCTACGCTATCTCAAAGCTGAAGTATCCAAAAGAGAAAGCCAAGCGTGGTTATTCTGCAAACAAGCACAGAACTACACAGCAAAGCAAAAGCATTTTCTCTCCTGTTCTTGATACTGAATTCTAGGCAGAAGTTTTTCAGTTTCATCTACAGCTAAGTTATTCTGCTTTGCCAGTAACAGTGTTAAAGCAGTACAATCCTCCTTCATATGGATTTAACAGCAGTATCATAAGAAGTGAAATGACTACAGTTAGTCCCATATAGAAAAGGAATAAACTTACACTGCTGGAGATAACCTTTAGGACTATGCAACTGTGCCCCTCCACCACCCAAGTAGGACTTTTTTAGTTGGAGCCTCTTCCTCCTTATTCACACCATATTTATCATGACACAAGATCTGCTTATATATTGAATTTTAAAGAACATTTTCTTACTAAGAATTAGATTCTGCTTCAGGGAAAGGATTCTGCAAGACACAAATATCTGAGGCCACTGAAAGCAGGCATCTGCAGAACCACAGGGCAAAGGTAAATGTATGTTCAAAGGCAGGAGTTAGACACAAGTAGTATTTTTGTAGAAGGTAAGATCATCTTAGAAACCCTCAATCTAATCTAAGTTACTGGTTCACCATCTCCAGTTAGTGAGGAAACTATGTGAAGACACAGGTTTATAGTTTATGGGAGAATGCAAAACAAAAGGTTTTGATGGCAAAAAGTTTTCTTAGATTTTAATAGCCCATTTGACAGCATCTCATCAGGATTTTAAAAGAAATACCCAAGTATGGAATACAACCACCAGAAAACTGGAAGTAAAACTACCAAATCATCCTGTTAGCGATATTCTCTTTAAAAATTATTAAAGATATGTAAATAATGAACACAAACATTCAAATATATCCTGCTCCATTTTTCAAGTAATGCTTTAAAAGTATAACTTTTCACTTATGTTCATTCCAATTGCATTAGAGATCATTAATAATTCATATTAATACAAATAATTCACATTCTCAATACTACACAAGATTACATCTCAGTCTATCATTTTCCTTAACTGTAAAAATGCACATAAGCTATTTAAGTTTAGCATAAACCTATTATAGTATTATCTTCATAGAGCATTACAGCATTATCATAGTCAAGCATATTGATCAGTGTTTTGTTATTTTATTTTATAATCCAAAGATGAAAACTTCATATATCTGTAGGTAAAAAACATCGCAGAGTAGCCTTCCATGTTTGTTGTGTGAGTTTTGAAAAAATAAATCCCTGACCTCACAATCTAGTGACATTAAACCATACATTTTTTTATGTCCTCTTTTAATTAGCAAAAACAAGACTGGTGAAGTCCAATACCCAGCACGTTTTCATCAGTTGTGATGTTCCATTTAATGCAAGTAGCACGTACCAGTCTGCAGGTACTTCTTACAAAACCAATTTCTCTGCAGGCAAAGGTGTGTAAAAAATAAAGAGCTTTGCACCATTAAAATATGATAAACCTCCCCTCTCAGACAAATCAGCATTGCAAATTCAGTCAGATAATCCACTAAATATGAAAATTCAGTGGAGTCTACCTCCTCATTTAAAAAAAAAGTTCTGCTAAGCCTTTTGTTGTATGTGTTGTTACGATGGTGCTTATCCACTGGCCGTCAGAAGTGTCCTTCAGAGATGCAGCTGGGCTGTTTGGTGGCAGAATCAATCCCTCCATCTCAGATCCTGGGCGGTGGTAGCAGTGCAGTTCCGAAATAAGTTGCACCTTGAACATTACTGTAGTCATGGCCCTGTGATGATCTCCGTACCTCTTTTAACACTTAGGAACAGCCAAATACATTCTTTTGTATAAAAAGTGTTGGTTTTGTTGTTTTTTTTTTTAAAGAATTTTCCATTTTAATTAGTCTGCTGGTATACAGCAATCTGCATTTTTACAGTATTATCTTGACTTAGTTGCATTTCAGAAGTTGCAAAGTGACCTTAGTCACTGAAAGAACAGAGATTTTTTTCTTTAAAAAACTGAATTAGAATACTTTTAGTCAATTAATGAAAATTACAAGCCCTCAAGTAATGTAAATTACAAAATGTTACTGCGTCGGTTTGTCTTTTATGCATGTGTTTGTCTTTTATTTAGGAATCAGTAATCCTGAAGAATGCTATTATAGTACAGAGTTGAAATTACAAACATGGTAAGTCTGCAGTTATTCGCATAATGCTAAGACTTATAAAATACATGTCTGAAATTCATTTTAACGTGATTTGTTTACAAGCTGGTAAGTTTTCAGACAAGTTAAAGAAAGGAGAAGTGGGCTTTAACTTCAGGAAATGGCGTATACGCAAACTGATTGTACACTGACATGCAATATTACCTTTTTCTTAAATTTACTTTCAGAACACAGTTCCAAAAGCAGTTTAAAACACTTACTGGAGAAGTTACTGGACCAATGGTACAGTTGCTACTTTCACCAAGTCAAAAATATTCTTCCTTTATTTACAAAATCTCTTTTAATTCTTCACATTGAAAACAAGTAAAAGAATACGGTAACTATGATAAGTTACCACTAAACCATACTTCTTTTTCCCCCCACAGGAACTGAAGAATCCTGCTTTTTAACACCAACTCAGAAGCCTGGATTATCGAAGAGCACTCCAGGAAGAAAACCCAAAATGTAGTTTCAAAACCGGGGAAAAAAAGAGAAGAACTGCAGTAAAGTTGTCCCTTTTTTTTCTGTTTATTCACCACAAGCCTCGTGTCCGACGTGCAGCTTAACTTTCCATGTTTTCAAGGAAGTCACATTCAACACTCTCTTCAAGCTGTTGCAAGATCTTTATGCCATTACTGCCAACATAGTCCACAGAGAGAGATGCAGAAGTATGTGAATTCTGGGACTCGCTCCTGTTTGCTGTAAATGCGCAACACAGAGTCTTGAAGAAAGGCATGAGCTGAGTGATGCTAGATATAGAGCGGAAGTTCAAAAGAGGACATTTGTGCTTCTTGGATATTCCGTCAGTGTTGTTTGGTTCCTGTAAGCAAAGGTTTTGCATTAAGACACAATGTTGTTACAGCTTGTCTGAACCCTGTACTTACACACTTTTTTCATACAAAGAAATCCACAGCCTGAATCACAATACAACTGTATCACGATACAAACTGTATAGACGGTGTACTGGAGTTATTTCTATGTTCAGATTTGAGTTTCCAGTAAATGAAAGTCTCACAAGTTCAGAACACATCAAATTTGGACTAGTCTTCAGAATCAGATATCAAACAACAACTTAATATAGAGATATCTCTGAGAAATACTAATGCCTCTGTTTCCTTTTCTGGAAGAATTAATATTAAATCTTAATGGTAATTTAAAATGCTATTATCGTAAACTTTTTTTTGACAAAGTACAGCATGCTCTTTTTTATAAATACCGGTCCTGTCTGAGATAAATTGTTTTAACTGAGTGGTTGTGGGCAGATTTAAGGGAACAATAGGAAAACTGCCTACTGTTCCCTCACTCAAAAGCAATCTGACATCTTCAAGTTATATATATATGAAAGCAGGCAGATCATTTTTAAAAGTCTCATGAATCTTATTAAAATATCTAAAAACCTCTTGCCTGGATGAAAGTCTTGTCACTTGTTTAGAAAAGTAAGTTAATGATTTTAAAAAAAAAGAAAAAGGTTCAAGTGAAGCATTCTTTCTTTACCCCATATTTCATCTTCAGCAGATCCATGATTCTTGTAATGTGTGGTCTGCATTCCTGATGATTTTCTACCAGATGAGAGGTCACAGTAGATGACTCTGTGTCCACCTCTGGGACAAATGCCCATTTGTACCTGAAACAAATGGATTACTTGACAAGATGACAGGCAGAAAAAGACCCTTGTTTGGATCATATGTAGTTTAGTAGAGCACTGGTTTACAGACAGAGTTGTCATAACGATAATTTTATGCTATTACCAGAGCCAAACTTAATGAAAAAGGACGTTATTATCATGTCAGTATTTTCATGCAACTGACTCCAAAAAATTTCCAAGTATCAACATCTGTACTTGTAAAATGAACTGATGGCAAAATTAAGCCTATAAGAAAATAGATCTGTAATGACTTTAAAGGTTAAGAATGGTAACAGTGTGGAGAACAGCTAAGTAATTAGAGAACTTACATCTGGAACAACTGCATCCTGTCAGGTGGAAATGAAAGTGCTGTGTCCAAAAACTTACAAGCGGATAAGTACAAGGACAGCTCATTCTGCTGTATGTCAGATCCACTGCCATCAGCTGAGACTTTCTGTTTGCTTATTTTGCTGTTGCTCCTGTGTTAGTTACAATGAAGAAATGTACCATTAAACCATAAATCCACTAGATGGTTTTCCTTCAGCAAAAGAGAAACGTACACATTTACACAAATGAGCACTTGCATATGTGTTCAACAAAAACTAGTTTTATTCTGTACTAGCACTATGATTAATATAAAAGGCTGTTAGAAGAAAAAGGGAAGTGTTCAGGAAAAATGTCAACATGTTAAAATATTCAAATGCAGACGTAGCATCTCTTCTATTTTTGTATGCAACTAACAAGTGGTACTTACATTTTTTGAACATATCTCTATGTTAACAGCCAAAAAAAATAATCCTAAACTATGGAAACTACACGAGTACCAGAAATACGCATGTGCAATAACAAAAAAATCATGTTGTCTCCTCTCTATCCCAGATAATTAATTAAATAAATATTTGCAGATATGGAACAAGCACAATCGTTACCAGCTTTCACAAGTTCTCTATCGGACAAATGGGAGTTCTTACTTTGATGGTTCATCTTCCTCTGTTAAATCTTCTTCCAGCTGTAGAAAAGTCTGAATCTTTAAATAAATAAATAATTTATGAGGATGCTGAAACATTCATACTTCTCAATTACTAAAAAGATATGCTTTACATAGTATAAGGAACCACAGACTCTCAGTTTACTCTTATGACTTGGAACAAATTAACAAATCATGCAAGACATTACATTAGCAACAACAAAATTAATCAAAAAGGTATTTCCCAATGACAACGTTAATTCTTTTCCCAAATTATCAGACTCATGTAAAGCTATGAAAACATTTCTTTTTTCAAACAGCGGGTGTATTTGGGAGGAAGAAGGTGGTGAAATGGGAAAAGACACACACTAATTAGTTTCAAATTACTACTTATTCCTTACCAATTCAGTTACCATAATTGGCCACAACGAGGTTAGATGCTGAGGAGAAATCCTTAGCAAAAGAACTCTGAAGAAGAGAAACATCTGTGCAGCAACTATAGAAGTCTGCCCAACACGGAGGTTCTCAGTCAGTCGTTCTGAAATATAACATTTGGCAAAACAAAATTTGTGCTTTATCATCAGTTTTGGGTTGAGTCATTTGCACTCTATTAACAAAATTGTGACTCAGAAAAGTCTGAAGACATGGTGGTTTTATACTGGACAAAATTGTGTCAAAACTGACATTTAGGGAGAATGATAACAGCCCAAGAGTGGCTGGAAGATTACCACAAAATAATCATGTTTCGAGTTATATTTCCACACCAAAGGCTTTGGAACCCAGATTCCTGTCTCCCTCTTGATGAGGTTATTTATTTGTTCATTTGTGAACTTTCACAGCAAACGAATGTTTGTGAAGTTCACAGCATCACAAATTTTGTTTAAAACTTTTAAAAAAATGGAAGTACGTCTTGCAAAATAGGTAACATTCCTTTCTTACTCAATTTATGTATGTGTTACAGCCAAAAAGAAAAAAAAAAAGGCAGGTGACTTTGCAAATCTTACCTTGTATTAAGGGAAGATAGAGATGATACTGGTCAGTCTCTCCACTAAAGACAGCGAAAGCTTGCCTCTTTAACAACATTGCTTTTTGCTCAAAACTTGGGTACAGTTTTAAGGCGCTGCTCTGCATACCTATAACAGAGATAAGAAAGACTTAATATAAAGACTTCTTGTGTTTTGGGTTGAAAATAGTGCCCATGTCCTGAAATCTTTTAAAAAGAAACACTCTCTTTGGGTCTACTGACTGGTGAATTAGTCTTGCATTGTAAGCCTTTAAGACTACTCTTTTAGAAGATTCGAAAACGAGACTAAAGGAGCATAGACTTTCCATTTTGTAGCTCTTAGGCAAATTTAAGGGGTCCTATCCCACCCTTTCCCACAGGACTTATTCTTCTACACTCTCCTCAAGCCTGAATTACAGGTCAAAGCATATTGCTCACAAGTCTACTGTACTAGTGGATCACATTCCTACAGCTTGATGCCAGTACACAGACACCTGCAAAAAAAAAAAAAGTCTCCTTGCTTTCTAACAGGGAACAGCTGCAGAAGGTCACAATTCAGTAACTTAAAGTTATGGTAAAATGTGAGTGCAGGAGTTCAACACTAGCACTTCTAGAACAAAAATACTTATGGTGTGTTTTAGAAATGACTAAAGTACAGAATTAACACAGATTTTAGCTGTGAATAAAGTTGGCAATGTAGTCAATTATGCAGCTGCAGCATTGCCTGCATTTTATTGATACATTAGTATATTAAAAGTGCACCCAATAGCTCAAATGTAAATAGATTTCAAATTAATCTAGAAGTGAGAAATCAGTAGCTGATACTTACTCATCAAATCTTTAAACATGGTTTTCTCGTGTGTTAGAAGATGATCGATAATGGATCTCCAACTGAATAAGATATAGAAGGAGTTAGATAACCAGAGAAAGCTTTGGTATAAATTCACCTCAGAAAAGCTTTTGGTCAAACATTTCATACAAAGAAACAGTTTCCAAACAACATCCAATATGCAGACTCTTAACTGTTTAACACATACTGCATTCTAGGTCCTCCAGCTCTACTGTATGCAGTTCCCTATTCACTAAGTGAAGTATCAGCATAGGACAAGTTAGTTCGTATGCACTATAATGAAAACTTAAGTGCTTATAATGCATTTAGTAGAATTAGTGGTCAAGACCCATTTTTAACATTACTACATTCTGTAGGAAAGTACTAAACAGAATTTTACTTCCAATATTAGCCATTCTCCTTTACAGCCTTTCTTTGCAAATTCAGAATAGTATTTCAGGAGGGCTACAATTTAATGTCTTACTGAGTGCATGAAGTATCCATCTGGAAAAAAGCTGGATCCATGTACAACTCAAGAACCTCTTTTTTCCAGGCTCGCTTGGTGTAGGCGTATCCACTCAATGAGCTGAGCAACTGAGCACCAGCACGAAAACTAGGAATGTTGTAGGCACTGAGGGAAGAGAGCAATAATGATAAATGTATGTACTTTTAAAAGTTAAGTTTACATAACCAGAAAATAAACTCTGGGGTTCCCCAGAACTTCTAACCAAATTCTCTCAATAATAGGCTATGCCTACATTAGCTCATAACTCAGAGATCAGTAGACCAAAGCAGTTTGTGCAGAATTTCCTCATATTTCCAGTGTATCTGGTTTGGGGACATATCAGAGCACAGTACTGTCTGTCTCCAGTTCAGGTGTGGTTCAAAACTTCCCCAAAAAACCAAGTTTCCAATAAGCTTTGCATCCTTGTCAGCAGACCCCTTTAGAAGGTAGCACAGTAGGCTTCATCTGTCATCCAGATAACACTTATGCAGCAGTTCTCATGTTATCATCCCCTGCATAAGAATCTCGGACACAAGCCTTTTTCACCTTGTGCTGCCCTGTGTGCCATCCTACTCCAATTTGGACACCGTGCTCTGCAAGGCACAGCAGGGAAGGAGCCTTGGTCTCAAGGCGAAGGGACCCTGCATGAACTAATTCTTGTCCTCTGGCACCTCAGTTTCACTGAGGACACAGATGCCAAGCAGCATCCTGCTACGAATCCTTGCTACGGTAACTGCTTTGCCCATGGCTGAACAAAGGTTTCAAGTTGTGGAGGTGGTGCTCAGACTGACAAGAATGTGACTTCTGGTTGAGAAGGGATGCTGTTAAGGTCTTCTGTTGTGAGCTGGCACCAAACCTTCACAGAAGGCTTCAACAGACCCTGTGTTTTCAAGGTGTGTGTGTGGGAGAGGCTACTGCCTTTTTGTGGTGCCCTGCAACCAAACTCCTGCCAGTCGCGGGAGGACAGGGGTACGAAGGCAGTCTTAGAGATTTTAACTCCTGAGCAGCATGTATGAGTGACATGAAAAACCACACAGCCCATCTACGGGCATAATGGGGGCTCCACATTTTTAACCTGTGATCATCGTATCATAGAATGGTTCGGGTTGGAACAGACCTTAAAGATCATCGAGTTCCAACTTCCCCAGACATGGGCAGGGACACAGGTTGCTCAAAGCTTGCTATGGTTACGGCTAGACGGATCACAAGGACTGCTGGCCTTGCCAGGCTGACACTGGAGAACCATCAAGGGACACCTCTAGGCATCTCAGCCACTTCATCAGGACTCTCATGTCCACGGCTTTTGAACTATAAGTCTCAGACCAAAGGGTATGGTAGTATCTTCTTTGCAAGAAAAAAAACAAGCTGGCTGGCTCCTGGTGTTCAGATCTCCATTTGCATTGCAGAAGTAGTCACTCATTCCCTGCACCAATTCACAAGGACATCATGACAGCAGTGGTGTCCATGCCAATTGTAGCTGTGCCATTTCCACACATGGGGCAGTGATGGAACAAGTGCTTGGCTTGCAGCCAATAGCTCACAGTAGGCCAAGCACGGCAGCATGATGCCAGTATTCCCAGGAACAGTTTCAGTGGTGGTTGTATGCAAGGTTTTCCATCCCTGCTGCAAATGGCAAGACCACCAGACGCATGTGTGCGATACTGTATCCTCTGGTCAACAAGAGTGACACACGCCATAAACCAAGAATCTGACTGACTTGGTTCAGATTGAATTAGGCAGAAAACATTGTAATAGATAAAATGGAAAATGCACACATGTAATGAATAGAAAACAATAGCTTCCTAAAATTTCTCTGCATCATTTTTCACCCATCCTCCTTGAGAGGGAGCACGGAAACGTCTTCAAACCCTGCTGCAGCCTGAGGCTTGCTGGCTTTACTGCTCACTTCCCACTGACAATCAACCCATCATCCCTTCCAGGCGTGCCTGGTTATATCTTCCTTGACCCTCAATATTCTTTTTTTCTCTTCAATGTATTAACTGGCTAGTAGTTCTGACTCAACTAACAGTTGAGACAATCCCCACTCTTCCTCGCTACCCGTGAGTTCTGGCTGATGCTTTCCCACACCTCAGTATAGACTGATCTGCTCAGAAAAAACAAAGTAGCCAAAAGGTAGCAGCCAGGAGGAGGGGAAGCTTGATACCTGCTACACCAGGAGCAGCTGCATCTCAGAAAAATAGAACGGGTGGTGAGCAGGGAAGAGAAGGGGAGGGATGCCTCCTGCCACTTGGCAGAGAGCTGCCAGAAAAAGGAGGACTTGCTTTCTAAGAGATCTGGGAATAGCACTGGGAAAAAGGTTGGGAAGGCTGAGGAACCAGCACCAACCAGTAAGGCCCTGCAAGATGGAAAGGAAACCCCTACAGCAAGGAAATGTTCTCCTCTCCCTCCTCCTGTCCCTGTAAAAACAGGGTTTTACTGTTCGGCTGACAGAGGATATTATCCATCTCTCCCACACCTATGTTTCTGGCTGAAAAACTGGGTAGAGTATAGGGAGGTACTGCACTCTTCTTACTTCATCATGGGTCCTGTGACCTGCCCAGTGCTCTGCTGCCCCATCCCACGGCCTCTCTCCGTTACCTAACATACACAGAAAGGGGAGCTTTAAGTAAAGGCCAAAAACCCAGATGGGAGGAACACCTACAGTTGAACAGCAACAATTGTCACAAAGCTCAAACAATAATGGTTTCAGATCTTGGGGGAAATACAGCTCATCCCCGTTTCCATTCTAATAAGGTGAGATGACAAATAGAAGGAAAACCAAAAGCCTTACAATGTGGTCAAAAAAAATCAAACTTAAGAAAAAATCACACGTGCAGAGAAAGAAGTCACCTGTGGTTGCGTAGATAAGGAAATACATAATAAAGCAAACGTGAAATCAATGGCACAGCTTTCTCCTTCTCGTCGCTCCGGTAAACCATGTCCAAAAGAGAAGCAAGAACCTTAAAAATGAAAAGAACGTGTCTTTAAACTTCTAGTTGGTATTTCTGACAAAAGGGAAAAGCATGCCATATTTTAGGCTAGAATGTGTGTGCACATGGGATGCCTCAATAAAGATTTAAGCTCCATTTAATCTACCAGGAAAATCTAACGTATTTCTCTGCTTAATAATATCAATAAACAACCACCCCACAGGTGAGAGCAGCAAATACAAAACTGGTTCCTACTTACTTCTGCAAGGAGAGAAAGAGCTTGGACACTGTATATTGAAGGAGCAGAGGCAGAAACCATTGAAGATGGTGCCACTGACGTATCTAAAAGAGGCAAAACGATACAATTTTCCCTTCAGATATGTTTAAATTTTGCTGTTTCCTAATTTTCTTCCCACAACCTGCACTTGGGTATTACAGTGAAATACTTCTGGGCATGTTGCCACAATGATATACCTCATACCCCATGGTGTTCTGTCCCATGTATTGCACGCACCTGCAATAAGTTTTCCTCCATATTACACACAATCTACAGGTATTTACTAAACCTGCTTAGGCTGACATTCTTATTGGAGAACAATGCAGGCTTTTTTTTTTGGTTTTACTTTTGGCTGTATATCTCCTGCCTCATGCAAACTACACACTGTCAAACACCTTGTACTCTTCACTGAATTAAGCAGAAGAAAGAAAGCAGCAGAATGTCAGACAAAACCACATTACCATTCACATCTTCAATGTTGAAGTCATCCGGTAAAATCTGAGGCTGAGCTTTCACTTCTAAGTTTCGGCTCAGCCAGCTAGTCTGTTCCAGAGAAGAACCAGCAACAGTTCCTACAGCATCCAAGATTTTTTGGGTCACCTCCTATAACATGACCAGACAATGTGGCATCAGATGAAAGCTATCATCACTTGGCCAACCCAGCAAAGTCCTTTTTATATGGAATATGTTAAATAAAAAAAAAAATTACCCATAGAAAACACCTTTGAAAACTCCACAGTTAACCACTGCAATTTCATGCATCTTCAACAAAATTTTGTTAGAGGTGTTCTGCATAATATGTCTCTTACATTTGAGCCTCCCATATTTACCAGGCCTAAGCCAAAACACGTGGATGTACATTAACACATTCTAAAAGCACAGGTGAATTCAGATACAAAGTACAGATCAGGCCATTTCCACTTTTACTTAGATGTACAGTGCTAGATTTATGAACTAAAAGGTATACACGTATACACTGTACCTGCAAGTCTTTTTGGTCTTTTTTGTTTTCTAGAGTAGGTGTCCTAGTCACAAAGTCATTCAGAATACTGTGGGAAAATCAATTCACTCTGAGTTAGTAATTGGACAGGTCTACTCAATACATCTATAAAACTTCTTCTCTCTTACGCAGTACCTGAGAAGGAGAAAGTGTCCAGGAGGAGCCAAGTTCAACTGCACAGACTCTTTGAGAAGGCCTAATAACGACTGGAAGTTCTCCTGCAAGGCTGAGACAGGCAATCTGCCAAAACAATAATACCAAAACACACTGAAGTCTGAATTTAGAGTTAATGAAAAACCAAAAAACAACATACAGGGGTAACTCGGTTGCCTTAAAGCTTCCATTAAGATCAGTCCTTTAGATCCTGCCCCTTCCTAACTGATCAAACAACATGGTATAAATATCCAGCAGCACAGGCAATATGCATACAGCTCATTGCATACAGTATATTGTACAGTCTGACATATCCCAAGGCTTCCATATGGGAAAAGCCAAGTATGTGAAGAAGAGTTTTGATCAAAGGAGCATTTCCAATCAACTGTCTGACTCTCAACGTGTCCAGCACACGCTGCAGCCATAATATAAAACATTGAATTTAGAAATTCTCTATCCATTCATCTGGCAACACAGAACAGGTAAGGAGAAAGATCCTTAGAAATTATACAAGTGTCTTGATAATAAGGTATCTGAATTATGTTGCTCTATTAGCATGAAATGAAGCTTTCAGACTGGCATTATAAGCAGATCAATGGAACATAATGTCACATCCCAGTTATTTTGTGTTTATCTGAAGCGGCAATAACCATTCTCTACATAAAGGTATTCTGTGACATTGTGACATGAAGATCAAAGTAAAGCAGAAATAGTGATGCTAGTGATGCTCGAGTCAAACAGAAAATTCTCTTTTATAATGATTGTATTACCTTTGAATGAAAGCATAACTGAACTGCAGCACTGGAATATCTACAAGAGAAGATTTCTGAAAAATAAAAGCAAAACTGCAATTATTTGCCATCAGAAAAAAAAAAAGGTCCAATCTCATTGAACTTATGTTCAATGGTTAACACATCCTTCTTAGAAGCCACTTGTACTCCAACAGGTGATCAACTATGATAAAACTATACAGCAGTACGAGACAATTCAGAGCTTTAATAGAGGATCCTAGTTCAGAAGTAGTCACATTACTTTGGAATACCGGCTACAGTTCATTCAGAGCTGTAGGAGCTCCTACAATGGCATACATAGTAGCAAAACTGATTTCCTTGAAAACCAATTGGAAGAGAGCAGACTCAATGTGAAGTATTTCTAACTGTTCAGGTAAGGGTAGAAAGATAAAAATGCATCACTGAGTTGTGTATCTGCAGCAGCTTTATGAAAATTGTCAGCATCTTTGGTACTGGAGGACTCCACACTTTTTCATTGCCAGCAACTTCTCTGGCAAAATGTTCTGAAGAACCTACTTACACTGATGGATCAAAACACAGAAACCCACATTCTGGAAAATAGAACTTATTCAGGAGCAAAAGAGAATCACACATTTAAAAAAAAAAAACCCACAAACAAAACAACCAAACTTTCCTTCTAACAATATTTAGAAGACACATTGGAAAAAATCCAGAAGAGAATATATTAACAAAAGGAATTATCTTCATGGTTACCTCTTCACCCTTGATTTGTGATGGTTTCTTGACTACCTCTTTGACTAGATGTAATATAGTGTCAATTTTCAATGTGTTAAGTGCACATACTAAATCCACAAGAATAAGCTGAGACGCAGTAGCCACTGGAAGAATCTGACAAAACAAAACAAAAGACACACCCCTCAGATCACATAGCAGGCAAAACATGAAGTTGAAAAACCAGCTTTTTGTGTGACTACTCAAATATCAATACTTAGACAAAACGTAAATTAAACATGTTAAATCAAGCGTGCAACAATTTGCCATATGCAGATCTTCTCCCAAAACCTTCATGAAAACAACTTCATTATGATCAAATGAAAGCAGAAAAGAAAGAGGTGTTCTACCCAGAATGCTTAGTTCCAGAGAATACTACAACTCTAACCTTTCTCTGGAAATTGAACTGATTCAAGATCTTTAAAATATAATTGGCAAGTTGCAATCCTAAGATTACAAAAAGTGAATAAAAAAATGGCTATTACTGTCAGACTTAAACTGCCACACTGTCCATTTTATTTGGTTAATTATTTAGGTTTAATTGTAGTCCCAATGCTTTGTGGAATTATGTATAAATAAGAGTGTTTCAGATTTTTCAGTGGCTTACCATTGTTACACGTAAAAAACTCCAAAGAATCTATAAACAAACCCAGTTAGAACTGATCACATAAATGTAACATTTGCCTTTACACTGGAAAACTAAGGGTGCCTTTCTTTAGTTTCACCTTGATTTTACTTTGATTCCTATGAGGTTTCTTGCTATTCCATACTGCTGCAATTGCTGCCATCAATTGGATTCCAAGTTGTGCTGTCAATGGATTCAGGAAGTCCAGTATTTTAGTTCTTAATGTCTATAGAGGGGAAAAAAATAACTGTCAAAGCTAAACTTTGCAAGGGAAAAGCTATCTCACAGTTTGTAAAACATTCTTCCTTTTCCCAAGATGTTCAGAAAATACACCACAATAAAAGAATCTCTTTATATACTTGGCAGTCAGACTAGTTTTGATAATTTACTTATGAGTTAGTATATCCTTCTTGGAAGGCACATTTGTTGGAAAACAGATTGTAAAAAAAAAATAAAATTTTTTGTGTTACATTCTGTCTTCTTCTACAGATATTTTTAACTACTATGATTTACCAATATCTACAGAAGAAGGGAAAAGTCTAGTATTTTTATTCCTTCAGGTACACACTCTACAGCCTGTGTGAGGTGCAGACAATTCAAAGGTGGCTGGCTCTACAGCAGCTACCATCAAAAGCTCACAAAAAAAGCATAACATTAAACAGATTTTGCAGGTGAGCAAAAAGAACAGGGAAGAATCTACTGTTATAGGTAGGTACTGAGCAAGTCATGAGAGTTCTTCAAAAATTCTTTGTGGCCCAATACCAGTTCTGGGAATGGCAAAACTATTCCTATGAACTCCATGTAAAATGGTGAGGGAGAGGATCATAATAAGGATGATGAGATACACGGCAGTTTAAAAGAGCTCCTACTTTGGTTGCTTTAAAGTAGACAGAAGAAGAGCCCTTAGTTGTTCCAAAGAAGTCAGTTGGTCTTTTTTGAGAGTCTTCCCTCTTTATAACACTCCAAAGAAGGGACATGGTATTAATAATGCGAGGCAATTCTTCCAAAATGGCATTCCTAGCGTTTCTCAGGTTTGCAGGTTCAGCTGAACATGATGACTAGAAAAAAAAATAAAATAATTAAAATACATTATATCATGCACCACAGAGTGGCGGTCCTTATTCTATAATTAGGAGGATTATAGTCAACTTTTGTAATGACAACTTTGAAAATAAGTCAATTTCATTTCTGAAATATACTGCTGCTATTAGGGTCTATAGAATTTGCTGTTCACTATTTTGGCACAGACAGAATTGATTTGTCTAGGAAATTATTAGGATAATATCCTCTTCTGACAAATGTTATAGGAATAAAAATTGTAGAGAATACATCAGCATGTTATCAACTCAAAAGAAAAGAGAAGATTTTAATGACAGAGCAACTGTAGATAAGCTACACAGCACTAATATTTATGTGACCGAGATCATCATGAATGTCTTCTGCTTAAACTTAATTTTTCTATTTGAAGACAGGGAAGTTAAGTCCAGTCTCCCTTCCTTACACTTTTACTTATTTCACTTCTTTTGGCAAGCTATGAGGCTTCTTTAAGGTTATTTTCTTGTACAAGTGCCGTTTTACGACTTATATTCATCTCTGAATTAAAAAGGCCTATTATGATGAGCTGGTGCTGAGGCGTCAAGCAAGTGGTAGGCATTAAATGCTCACCTTTCTAGTTTGATTAGGGTGATCCAGAAGGCAGAAGTGACCAATGGTTGTCAGACCTTCCAAAAGGGTTAGTGGGTAATCAGGCGTAACGTTTTCTCTTTTAGAAGTTAAACTTTGGAGGGGAAAAAAAATAATAATAGTTATTAGGCCAAATATCATTTTCTTGATTAAAAATTCCAATAGAAATGTTTCTATTCAATAGTTAAAAGAATACTAGAATGATAAGACAGCAATATCAAACCAAAGGATTCACAAACTATGCTTGCACAACCTTGCTTCCTTGTCTAGATCTTTTAAAATATTATTCCCCCAACTATAAATGTTCAGCGTTCAATTATTTTTCCCTACTCCTTTCACTTACTGCCTGTTCTGAACGGTACCACTGTATTTTGGTTCTCCAGGGTGTCTCTCCTCAATCCTCCAAAATCCTCTGTCTTGTTGAAACTGGGAACTTTTTCACTTGGATGGCAGGCAGAGGGGGACAGGAAGTATTACAGCTGGTGGTCATTCTTGCTGCTGGTCCCCTGTCCTCCCTTCCTCCAAACACAGTGACCTCTCCTGCAACAATACTGCCTCCACCTCACCTGGGCTCAAGGGACAGACACCTGCAAGTGCAGCAGGGTTTGAGGATCAAACTCTGGGACCCACCATGTTCAAGTCACCATGCACTACTCTGTAGCAAGGGGAACTTTTCAGCATATGAAATCCCACACTGCGGACTCTTACCTTGCAGATGTTTTTGCAGATGTCTTCACAGCTTCGTTTTCATACTGTTTGACAAGCTCATCCAGGTTTTTACATATCTGTACAATAAATGGTGCCACGGTCCAGCCTAAGGACTTTCCAAAATAGGGCAGGGAACACGTGACTAAGCCTACCCAAGTGGGATGCATTCCATAGCCATACTCCGGTTGCAAACCTCTAACCACAGCAGAGACGAATAATCCCTGTGAAGTTATTGGGTGTGGATAGACATATTGCATTGCACCAATAGCCTGCTGGAAATTAAGAGCCTGCTGCCATTCCTTAGAGAGATCTGGCTGATTCTCCTGCTCCTCAGGAATCTGTCCAAGATGGTGCTCCAAGACAATCAATACCTGCAAAAGCTTCAGCAACTCAATCTGAAGTGGGTGTTCGCTCCATATTTGATCATGCCCAAAATTGATTAGGCTCTCTTCAAAGAGTTCTTCTTCAGGAACATTATTAACTCCATCTGCCATAAGCAGCTCATAGCGTTTCTGACTTGTATACATAGATGCAGACAAAGAAAGGAGAACAAACTCCTGAATTTTGCACCGTCCTAGCAAATTGCGTATGAACTCCACATTCTTACTCTCTGCTGCCTTTGCCATGGTAGCTAGCTGGGTCATCATTCTGATCAGGACTTCCACACTTTTTACTTGAACATCTCTGTTGCCAAGCACATCTCTGTGTGTGACCTTCAGGTAGCATGGATAATATGAGCGCAGAAAACTGAGACAGAGGTAAGTGAGCAATTCTATTAGAAGAGAATGGGGACACATAGTTGGGGACTGAGTCTGAAGCTTGCCGTAAAAACTTTGCCCTACAAGAGCTTCCTGATGGCGAGCTAAAAGATTGTAAATAAGATTCAAATGTGCTGTGGAGCTGGTATCCATGCTTGTACTAGCTACAGCTTCAATAAATTCTTTAGGGTTTGTTTTAAGCACTGCCTCCAGAACAGAAAAAGCATACAATACCCTCTTAGAATCATAAGGCTGCAAATATAGCAGCATGTGTTTAAACAGAGCCTCAATCATCTCCTGTTTTTCCTTCTGTTGCTTGAGCAACCTAGAATGGGTAATTTCCTGGAGCTCCAAGTCCACCTCTTCATCACTTGACAGAGACTCTGATGCTTGAGTCCTCTCAGAGTCAGCACGCACAAGGTTTAGTGCTGCACTGGATTTGGAGCTTTCAGGAAGGAACGCGTTGAGCAAACTCATACGGTTTGTGGCCTCTTTGCCATCAGTTGCAGCACTGTCATTTTCCTCATTGCTCACTTCTTGTAGCTCCAGAGAAGGAGAAAAAGAGGATGTATTTTCACTATCATGGCCTGTGCTGGTGTCTGCTGATTCTGTGTGCTCACTGTTATCTTGGTCACCATCTGCTTCATGTAAAGTTATTGGATTACAAGAGCCATCGTTTTCAGAGTCTCCAGTTTTTAACTCTGGCATCTCTGGATCTTTTTCCACTTCTGCCCAAATTGCTTCTCTATCCACGGTAGTAAACTGGCTCAATGGAAGATTTTCCTCAGAATTGCTCTCAGAGATGCCAGACTCTTTCAAAGAGGCCTTTTTCTTGCAAAGCCAGTCACGTATATCTTCTGAAAAAAGAAAAAGTTTTTTTTTTTCAAGAAGAGCATATAATCATCTATTTAATACATAGAATCATAGAATAGTTTGGGTTGGAAGGGACCTTTAAAGGTCATCTAGTCCACACAACATGCTTTATATTGAATAAATCATTGTAAGAAAAAAAGGTTAAAACGCTACTCTGATTTAGTCTAGTATTAATTATAATGAGCAGACCTAAAAAAACCTCAAGGTTAAGGCAAGAGTTACTTTTTTCTTAAAGTAGTAGAGCAGTCCTGACCTACCATAAGCGCAAGAGAATAGGATAAAAACATAAAGCACATGCTGCTTCTCCTGTGTTATGATTCCCTAGATGTGACAATTTTTTTTAATGCTTCCTGAACATAAAATGTTTGTTGAGACCAGGAGGGAAATGAGAAGGATAGCAACAGTGGCTTTTTTTTTTGGTAGAGAGCTGTTTTCCTTGATTACATGCTGTGGAACAAGGAAGGAATATGTTAGCTCTGAGTTTGTATAGCATCTTATAAACAGGTCCCTTTGGATGCTATAAATGTCTGCCATCTGTCTATTTGCCAATCAAGACAAAAAAACAATTACGCAAGCAGACAGCTAGGTTAACAATAATGAGACAGACAGGTGACACGGAAGTTTCTTTACACAAAAATACTGGACACTTCTCCACTGTCTTCCTGCTCTGCTCCAGGAAACAACCTTGGCTACTTAGCCCAAATGGCGCAGAGTGTCTCATATCCATACCACTCCCAGCAATCCCAAACCTGAACAGACTGCCAGCCTTTGCAGGCCTCTACACTGTGAACAAACCCTGGCTCTGTAACTGTCTCAGTCTTCCTCAGCTGCTCCCCACAGGACTCTGTCACACTTGTCCGTTCCACATTTGACACACAGACCATATATGGTTCATAAGTGTTCTCATTATGGGTCTTAAAATGGACACCTTCCAGCTGTCAAATTTAGCCTGTTAAGGTAAAGACACCCTGCTGCATTCCTAAATGTGGGTGGCTGGAGGTCATCTTCAATTCCAAACACCTTTCTGCTTCTTCATCCTAGCTCTAGGATACCTCAAGAAATATGCCACGAGGAGAGCTTATCTTTCCTCTTGAAGATCGACCTTCTTTGGACAAAGACATTTTAATCTTAAGATGTTAGCAGAATTAGGTGGGGAGTTTTGTGTGGTGTGCCCTAAATAGCAAGATGTTCCTCACAACCCGTCTGATTGTTTTAATGGGATGCTGAGGGAATCGTTAACAGAAAATATTCTGAATAAAGAAACCTGGTATGAGGGTGCATAGTGTGCTGGGGCAAGACTGGGCGGAGAAAGTAAGATTTGCCTGTCCATCCTGCCTGCTGGAACAGTTCCTGGACTGACACAGTCACCAAACTGCTCCTGGATTTCATTTGGTTGCAGACCTAGTTTTGCTCAAGAAGGGATCCCGTAAACAGTGAACACACATGCAGTGTGGATCATCTGGGAATGGCAATGTGAAGTGAGGGACAAGATCCCAGAGCAAAGCAGGGAGCAATCCAAACCAACAGTGTAGGTGCAGCCACCATAGTAGAAATGATCACTAGGCCTTCAACTAGCATAACTTACTCCTGAACTCTGTTTTAGGCATCAGTAGAGGTACCTGGATGAGGAGGAATCTATGGAACAGATGCAAGACAACTCAGGATAATAGGATGCCATTGCATTTCAGAGGCTACCTTCAGTAGGTGTTCAGGAGTATGCAATGCTATGTTAGCACTTACAGTTTCAGTCCAAGAACAGTTTTACCTGCTGAATTTTTCTGTTTGATGTAGTGGATGGACGTGCGCTGTGTCTTTGGATGAAGCAGCAGCAGCAGGACTGGTTCAAGAATCCGTGCAACATCATTAAGTGAAAGAGCACGGATCAGCCAGCCCTGTGCTGCAGCACCAATTGCGCCATCTGAACAATTGAGACTGTCCAGTACCACAAACAGAGACCTGAGTGGAGAAATCAGAACGAAGAAGTACAATTGAAATCCCTAAAAAAGTTAATGCAAACAACAAAATAGTGGCAGGGAACAGACACAGTGCATGTTCAAGTGAGCACCAGCCAATGGCTCATGTCTGCGAACAACAGCTTGATCATGCACATTTTTCTGATTTGAGGTCAAGTACACATGCGTTTGTAGAAGCAAGGCCATACATATACTCACACTCTAGAAGAGCAGCACATTTTAAAGTTCTTTCACGTATTTATTTAGAAAGACTCTTAATGCCTTTGTTTCATTTTATAAAAACATTACAGTGTCGTAAATAGGAAGTAAAACTAAAATAAGATTTTATTTTTTTTCCGCACAAGTAGCTGGTTCTATTTTCTTTGGGAAAAAGTCTAACCCACTCCAAGACAAAAAATGTCTGCAAGCTACTCTTCGTATACAAAGCTCTTTTATTTTTACAGACACTTCCTTCACACAAGAAAGTGCGCCATGCACACAGAGTGCTTTACAAAGGTAATAGTGCAAGGAAGTTGAAGATCTTCTTTTACTCATTTTTTGCATGCTCTACAGAGAGCATTTTCCCATCTCAGAAAAAAGAACAGAACAAAGCATGATATAGTTAAATATATAAATGCAAGTCCAAGCCAGTGGAAATGGAAAAATACCTATCAAAGGACCGATTGTGAGAAGTCACTCTGCTGCCTTGGATCTCTCTGGTCAGATGCCACATGACAGAGAATCTGAACAGTGCTTCCAGCCTTGTCCCCTTTGCAAGGAAACAAGACAGATACGTATTTTTTGCAGCATTTATCTCCGAGTAAAGTTTCAGTGATTTTTAAACCTCTATTAGATCAACAGTTATTGCATAGGTTACTGCTAATCTTTCTCAGGTAGTTTGAGAGCGCTTTTCTATTTTGCAATAAATTAAACCAAAGTGCCATATATCCATGAATGCACAACCAAAACTTAACAGCCACAGTGTTTGTAGGAAGAAAAAAGTGTGCCGATACACCAAAAATATATTTCAGGATTCTTTGTATAAACATTTTAGTCTTGATTTGATGCTAGGGAGATTTAAAAGCTGGATGACAAATGGGAAGATACTGCTGTATTAGGTAGTGTTACTGGTAATTTTGTTTGAAAGCTTTTAAAAGATTTCCAAACTTTTAAGTTTCAAAATTGCAAGAGCAAAGATAAGAAAACAATACTGTGAAGACTGAAAGTGGCTTTTTAAAGTTTTATTGTGCAAGGCACTTCTCACAAATATACTGTAAGTATTAAAGAACTGCTCTGTTATTAAACTAGGTAAGTAAAATAATTAACTGGCTCACTTAAAATACAGTTTACTTATTATGAGAACTAAATACTAAGGTGGACACATTGGTGGACAAGTGTATGTCAACATTTTGTTTATTGTCAACATTTTGTTGACATACACTTACAAGGTAATATAGTCTTTTGTTGAAATAGGAAATTTACAAAATCAACACAAAATAAAATTATTTTAGAGTTATTGGTGGAGCTGGGTCAGTTTGGAAATACTGACAAAAATGGCAAGATTTTAGATACTACCTGATTTGGCCAAAATTAAAAAAGCTCCAGCATTGACTGATAGAGCCAGTATCGAGGGATTATGTTTAGCAGTAGTCCCGTGATGAATAAATCCCAGGGAATTATAAAGGCGTGGACAGAGTGTGTCAAACTCTGGGAAGACAGAGGGAGTGAAGACGTGGGGTGGGAGGGAACTGGAGGCAGTCTAGGAAGCACTGGAACAACTCTACAGTGACCAAAGGGATTCAGCGAATACAGGACTTACTTTATCATGATCCAAAAGTGCATGGCAGATAATGTCTTCACAGATGTTTGCTGATGGTGCCAAGCAGTGCAGCCTGTAGAACAGTTCCACACAGGCAATATGATGCTCCCGTGTCTCTTTGTTCAGCTGATTCCATAGCACACATGCTATTCTCTAGGGAAAAATAACAATATTTAGCAATAATAATAATTATATGAAAAACAATAACAATAATAATGTGATATTTCTTCCCTGACTTAAAAGCTTTCCATTGCATAAATGCCAACTATTATAAAAAAGGGTTTCCAAATCATCTTAGTTCAGCAAAGAACAAGAATTCAGGTCATACATTCAGACCTAAAGAAATGCAACTTTCTGTCCCTAGCAGGACAGGTAATTCAAATGTACGTGCACCAGAAGTCAAGAAAAGCATTTCTGCTTTTCTTTTCTGGGTCAAAACTTAACAGATTCTACATGTGTCAGGCACAGCAATTGGAAACACAGTAATTTAGAAAAAGATCTTGGAACCAACCCTCATGCCAACACTAATATCAATAAATGGTCAGGAGAAGGAAAACATCTTTGAAATATATCTACTTAAAACAAGGAGGAGGGAACGTTTTCATCATTATTCACTCACTAGCATATTTTCTTATCTGAAAACTTAGAGAGGTACCAATGTTCCCTAATGTATAGCTTTCAAGCCAATGAAACTAAACCCTTCAAGTGAGAAATCAATTATACCTACCCCCCAAAAATTAGGGCACAAAACCAACTAGCAATTGGAAAATAACCTGCCGCTTTTGAACATTCCATTGGGAAGTACACAAAGAAGAATGCAATGTATTTCAAATGCTTATGGAAGCAAAAACCAGCAGTGTGTCATTGTAACACAAACACGCTGCCCCCAAACATTCACGCAAATAACATTTGCTTTCCGGCCCCATCCTTAGAGGTTCGGTGTAGTTGGGCAGTAAAAAAATAAAAAGAAAATTGACACCTGGTAGAAATCTGTTTTCTCAGAGATGATCTTTAGAACTCCAGGAGCAATGGGAGGAAGGGTGACCATCTGTAGCTTTCCAAAGAAGGGGTTGTGGCCAGACCCTTTGTATCGCTTCATTCTGTCTTCTATCACAAGTGCCAGTGACTGGGAATGGTTGATCACCTCCAGCAGTGTGAAGATGGACACGTTCTGAACATAGCAGTCATTCACACAACAGCATATTGTCATTAAGGACTTCAGCCACAGAGGGAAGCTGGCATCACAACCTCCTCAGAAGACAAGTGAGAAAAAAGGTTTTGAATAATCTCAAGGTTATGGTCATATTTCCAAGAATTCTTCAATCAAGCCCATAAGACAAACAGACAAAAACGACTGCCCAAATCCAACTGTTATGCTATCATTGAGTCCCTTTCTTCAGAAGGGACTTGCTTCAAAGCAAGGTATATTATTTTCCCTATTTCCCCCAGCAGGAAGCTCTTGCAGGACCCTAGTAACCCAGTAACTAGTGGATTTCTGCTTTCCAGTTTATGCTTAATCACAACTAGTTTTTACAGTTGCTGTTTTCCAGCTGTCATTGTCAAAAACAACAGAGGTCTGCTGATCCAAGGATGCTCTCTTGGGTAGCATTGCGGTGTATCATTTCAGAAACCATGAAGAACACAAGGAACTGATATGGCTAACATCAAGTCTAGCCACACTCCTGAGCGACTAATCAGATATTACGGTTTAACTGGAGACTCTGAAGTATGAGTTCACACCTCTGGCTTCAAGACCAAAAGTTTTAGCTGCTTTATTGCCTCAACAAAAGGAACACACTTCCTTCTCGACATCAGACAACTTCTGTATCATATTCAATGCAGACCTTCGTTATCAGAAGTTCCCTCCTTTTGGCTTTAAACCTTACTGTATTTGCTGGGGTGTGCAGTTGAAAAGAATTTTGAAAATAAACTTCTATAATCCTAGGGTGACGTTCCAAAGAAACACAATTACGAAAGCAAGCCTTCTGAGTTCAGCTACATTGCTGAACACATGGAAGGCACTGCAAATGTGCAAAAGTGTCCATGTCAAGCAGACAGCTCACCTATGTAGATGATAGGCATGTCATCGCTTTGCTAATAACAGCAGCAGAAATTTGTAGTGAGGTGAAGAAGAGAACTCAATTTTCCAGTTTCAGACCTCTCCAGTCACTACAAACCTATCTTGGCAAGTAGCCTTCAGGCCAATAACTGCTCCTGCTAAAGCTAATGAACTTGAATTCCGAGAACAGGCCTTCCGATTATACAAGACTATTCTTATATGGTAGCTTACAGGCCAGACGGTCTTTTCATTCCTTCAGCTACAAGTTTTGCAGTGAAAGCTTCCAAAATAATGTGAATTTTAAAAGCTTGGTAAAAATCGTCCCTCGGCTGCAAAACATAGAACACATGCTGATGTGGGTAAGTCTTTAATTCACATGTAACTTGCTTTCCACCCTGTCAAAAGGCTATACTACTGGCCCTGGTCACATGTCTTGCAAATAGCCACGCTCACTGCTATTTGCATCCTCAAATGCTCAAGTTGCCCATAAAGGAATATTTTCTTACCAGGAACTTGAAACAGAGAGAGGTACAACTGTTCCATCTCGTCCTCTGAAAGATAGACTGGAAATGTGGTACAATCCAACAAAAGATGACAAGCTGCAGCGAAAGCTTCCTTGCAGTCCCCTCTAAGGGGTCCCAAGACAAGCATGACTTGCTCTAAGTCCCACTCTTCTTCCTCCTTTTCCTTTTTACTACCAGAGTTGCAGTCAGAAGGAAGAGGATTAGAACTCTTGTTCTTGAATGGTGACCCTCGAACTGAGAACAAGTCTGTAAGCATTTGTTTAAACTGAGGTACAGTGATTTGCCTTGCATCCCATGGGCTCTTTTTCTTGCTAGCACTTTCAGGTAATCTGTAGCCATTCTCTTTTTTCTCTTTTCCACTCAGATTCATTGCTGAGATGCTTTCATTACTTGTTTCTTGAAATTGCACCCCAAAAATGAATTTACTGGAAAACTTGGCAACCAGCTCTTGGATGCAATACAAAGTCTTCTGAATGCTCCCCCCTTTCTTCCAGACATCATCTCTCTCAAGGATCACAGTTGGCACCCCCAGGTGCTGAGAGAGCTCTGGGGAAGAAGTGCTTAGACCAATGCCACTGTCTTCTGACTTCAGGGGAGGGAATGGAGTCTCATCCTCCTCTTGCAGCACAGACTTAGTCTCCAAGGTTATGTCCACATTTTCCTTTTTCACCGGGCTCTAAAACAGGAATGTTAATGTGGTTAATGTGGCACTGCATAGATCATTTTGAATGATGTAGAACTGTAGCGGGCACTGGGGAACGGCGATGACAGAAATAAAAAACCCCTAGTATTTGCAATTTCCAGATACAGATTACTTTTACAAAATCATGAGACATAGTTATTTGCAAGTACTTCAATCTGATTGCATTTAAAACCTAACAAATATTTGTATAATCCTCACACCTTAGCTTATCAAACACCAACAGATCCATAGCTATGGATACTTAGCAAATGGAAATGTTTCCTTAAAATTGATTCACCTCTAGAAGTGTATTACATACATTGGACTATTTCTATTCAAATGCATGTATTTGTCCTACTGCTAAACTTTGGCAGGCTGTGCTTGTGTGATTGCGTTATGCCATCTATTCCTTATTCCCTATCATGGTCTCTTGCACACAAATAATACCACATTGTGTTGAACTAAAATATTAATTGAAAGCCTTGCAGACCTAACCAGCTGTAACTCGAATCTTTAGCAACTGCAGGATGCTGAGTGCCTTTTTAAAACCAAGAAAATCACATTCTTCTCAAGAGGTAGGATTATAGCCCAAGTTTCAGACAAGACTACACTCCTTCACCGTCACAAATAATTGTCATCTGTCCCAGGTCCTTGTGAAAATTAACCCTACGCCCTCCAGAACCAGGACAAAATTCAAACAAGTCGAGACTGAATATCCAGTAAGAATAACAAGGCATCAGAGAGCTCTGGAAGTGGCTAAAGGAGATAAGTTTCAAATATCTTAATTGCTGCAGTTATTACCTAGGTTTAAGTTAGGAGAATTAGCATTTTAAAATAAGTTATATCACTAACAATTTTAAAGATCTGTAAGTAGCTGAAAAACACTTACCCCATTTCCACTTCCTGTCTCAATGTCCAAAAAGGAAGGGGGCATTTGCACTTTGCTAAGCACCTTAAAACAGGTCTTTAAGGCATGAGTGAGTTCTGGTAAACCTAATACTTCCATATTTTCCAGGAGAGACTGCACCATATAACTGAGCATCTGTGGGAGATACTGAGTCTGCACTTCAGAGTAGAGTTCCTAAAATAAATAAGCATTGTTTAAAATAGTTATCACATATTATTATTCAGCTGTCTAGCAACACTGACCAAAGATTGATAAAGTCAGTTCATGAATGCTTAAGCTGTACAAAGTTGCTTCAGTACTATTCTTTCTTTCTTCATTCTACATGATGACCACTGAATCAGAACCTAAAAATCTTATGATAGTCATCCAGCTGCTAAGAGACCAGAAAGTCCCAGGAAATTATTTACCCATGAAGAAAAAGGTAAGTTTTTTTCATTTCTTTGACAGAATCACCGTATTTCAAAATTCCAACAATTTTTATTTTGCTAGGCAAAAGTACAGGTAGCCATATATAAGTCAACACATAAAACTATACTTTGTAGGACATACGTGGCATATGCACCATGTATGTCAATCACATGTATGCCAAATTGCCTATTTTCATTTTAGGTAATCACAGTATGAATTATTTGATTTTAAGTTTCTTAAGACTTTGAAGCAGCTAAATTCAGGTTGCCTTACCAAAGGAATCACATCAAGAAGAAACACCAACAGTGTGCAGAGCTCTGAAATTGTAGGAGTGCTAATATTTTCAAGAGGATATCTCATCTGTGTGGATTTGTTTCTGGATTGAGAGAAACATCATTATGTAAGCTTTTCTCCTGTCAATATTCTTGTTACAATAAAAAAGCTTCACTAAAACCAGCACAAAATACTGAACAGCTAGGCTTTCTGAAGCAATGTAAAATGGGACTTCTAATATAGCAGGATAAAACATTCTGGCAAAATCACCTAAACTGTAGTTGGTATGTGGAATACTAAAGTGCCTCTAATTTTCAGACAATCTCCATACACAATCTCACTAGTTAAAGTATAATCGTCTCCCTTATATTTAGAAAGGGATAAAAAAGATATCTTTGTTTTCCTTCAAAAAAACACTTGTTCTTCCAAGGAAGACCTCATGACCTCCCCTCCCAAAACTTTTCCTCATTCAGTTGTCAATTTGAAAGTAACTTATTTTGTTCTCAGGTTGTTAGTTTCCAACTAATTGTATACCTCTTTGCATTTTTGAATTATTTTAGAATGCAACTTGCATATCTGTCTGATTCTAACATGTGTTGTGTCCCTTCCAGAATTTAAATGCTTCAGTAAACTTTATTGTCTTACACAGATAGTTCTTAAGTGGCATTTTTAAGAGGAGCACTATTGTTTGACAACATACACACCTGAAACAATCTTCGAAACATTTGGTCATGTAATCCCAAAGAAAATCCGTGCTTAAGGATGTGATCAACAAATTGACTGTTTTGACAATTTCTGAAGCATTTTTATTCTCTTTGATTGCACTGTGTGAAAGGGAAAAAAAGGAGAAAAAAAAAAAAGAAACAGATGTCAGTGAAGATTCAAAAACCATGCACATCGAAGTATTAGCTGATGTCTTCTAAAATCTTTTCCCCCTTTTCTCTAGAATCATAGAATGGTTAGAGTTGGAAGGGACCTTAAAGATCATTGAGTTCCAACCCCCCTGCCATGGGTAGGGACACCTTCCACTAGAGCAAGTTGCTCAAAGCCCCATCCAGCCTGGCCTTAAACACTTCCAGGGATTAAAAAGACATTTATTGTTTTAAATCAAGGACTAAGTCACTCTGGAGTAGCTAGAGTTTGAGCATCTTTCTCCCATATGAAAGAAAAAAAGCCTTCAACTTTGAAAATCAAAAAGCTAAGAGTTCTGTCACTAGATTGATTCTTATCCATCATCACTGGATTTAATCAACACCAAACATATGCAGTGTACTTCATTTTCTTCTCTGCTAATCAAAGAGAAATCAAGCGTGTGTGGGGAAATGGGGTAGTCATAGAAAAATCTCATCTTCTGTAGGGAAAGTCACTTGTTAAAAAGCTAACCTTCCTTAAATTGCTTAGATTTTAATGAATTACCTTATTATAAATGATACAGTTTCAGTTCAAAGTTGAAAGCTGGTAATTATACCTTGCAAGTACGTTGCCACTTTGATTGTAGCTCAGCTTGAGATCAGAACCAAGTGCATCTTTGCAGTAGGAATAAAAGGCTCTAATAACTTCAAGGAATAGATCCCCAACAACCTGCGGCCCTACAAGTGAAGGAAAAAAGAATCCACTAGTTGCACCAGATTGATTGCTAGGCAGCTCAGTTATAAACTTGTATAGACTCAAATCAGGGGTAGCTAGGCTGAAAAACCACAGTCACTCAAGTAGGAAGAAAATGCTTACATGTCTTTTTAAAATGTCAGATTTTCCAGATAAAATAAAATTAAATATGTAGTTAAATATTTGGGATTTTTAAAAATTCTAATTAAATACCACTTGTTCATTTTAGGAACTTTTTAAAGTGATACTTGCAAAGCCATAGCACTGGTTCTAGATTACACTTAAGTCATTTCAGCAAGGCACTAACACTGCAATCATTTATAAGTGGGGAGAATCATTATGGCAGGTCAAGTTGGCAGTTCATGTGCCAAAAATAATCACCATGTCTGTATCCATAAGGAAAACAAGCAGATTTCCCAATAGGCATTTAACATAGTAGCCTTGATTAAATTTTGAGGGACAGAAGCTAGAAAAATCACCAAATTGAGGAAGTTCAAATGCCTAAAAATATATAGAAAAATGCATATTTATAAAAAGTTTTAAGAAGAAAGTATGTTAGGTGTAAGCTGTTTTCAAGGGTCAGCACTTTTTTGTTTTATTTGAAATTTGAAATTTGAAATTTTCTATAGAGGAGGTGAAAAAATAGTAAGTACAATACTCTAAAATGGAACCATTAAAAAAAAAAAGTTGTCTATAAAACATTCCAGTGAGTGCTTCTAAAAAGGAAAAAAAAATGTGAAAGCAACTAAGAGTAGCAGAAAGGCTCAAAGATTCTTGTTATGTTTTAATTCGCTACCTTAAAAAAACCAAACCAAACCAAGAAGTTGCATTGCCAAATCCATTTCAAAAGGAAGTGAAAGGCTCAAAGTTTCTTGGCTTAATGTTCAAGAAGTTATATTTTGTGTGATGACTGGAGCAGAAAGATTAAACTGTATAATGAAGTTCAGCTAAATAACCCTTATTTGTAGTTCAGATTAACTAGCCAAATTTGTAGTTCAGATTGCTTGCCAAATAAAACATACAATAGGGTAGTACCTATCATCTACTTTCTAAATTAGATTAATCATTAAATTGATAATTTGACAACCTTAGTCTTCTTCAGCGTTTTTGTCAGGAAATAAAAATGTGTTATATGAGAGGCTTTAATCACAATAGATTTTTTTAAAAGCAGCTAAAAATCAGCTAAAATCAGCAGAAGGAACCACTAACACCACTGACATAAACAAACTAACAACTGCTTATATTAAGGTAGCATTCATTTGCTAGATAAGCAATATAGAATTCTCATTTTTCCTGGCAGTACTTTGGTAATTCTTTAACAAGAAATGGGCTTAAAATTACTTTCCTGACCCATGAAAGAGGATAAGCTTAGCAGATACAGGAGCAAAATGAACTGCCACTTAAGTGTTTAGTCTCAATACATGAGTTTTATTCTAAGTCTACAGGCTCAGTTAATGGTAACATCACTCCCCACCCTCAGGATAATACCTGGAACAACACTTTGGGGTACAGTCAATTGTTAAGACTTTAGCAATACTAGTTAACCAGTTTGTAGGCTTCCCATACCTGTCAGATTCACAGAATATAATTTCAAACATTTATCTACACATGGTTCTTACTGAATACCACTAAATCCTCAAAATCTGTCAAGTCACTTTGGCTTAATATTTTGATGGAGAAAGGAGAACTTGACCTTTAAAGTAAGGGTTGGCAGAGCCTCACCCTTCTGGTGCTGGCAACTTCATGTACACAACAGGACAGACACGTGACAGGGAAGAGGAGGAAATTTTTTACTGCTCGGTCATGAAGTCTGAAACCATAGCTCCCACAGGGGAGTCAGGCCGGCAAAAGCTGGGAGTGCCACTGCCAGAGGCACCCCTACCTCCTCACGCCCACAAGAGGTTATTTCCAGTTGGAGCACCTGCAGGTAAGTGGTACTGCCCACTTTGGCAGCAGTACCACGTAGGCCAGCTGCTGGTGGGACTACAGTGTTTGGAAAAGCATGCGGTCACGACAATCTGATGCAAGTGTCTATGAAGGCCTGCAAGCACAACCAAGCACTGGAAACAAACCCAGGCAAGAGTAGTACCAGGGGGGTTCCAGACAGAAGCTGCTTTATAAGACAGAACAAAAAGAAGCCTGACAGTGTTTTGGAGTTTAACATCCACGGAAGGAATTGAACAGAACACAGAAATTAGAGCAGAAGCGGTTCTTTTTAACTGGCTCCTCAGATCTCACTTCTGGGTGTGGAAGAGTGTTATCCATGCTACACACCGGAGCGCTCTGCAGAAAAGCCAGGGATAACCTGGAGAGGGTGCTCCAGAGCACGGTTCCAAAACAGGTCCAAGGCAAGGACCAGAGTCCCCTGCACACTAACAAACACGCATTCAGGATTAGAAAGAATTACACAGGATGGTGTCTTGAGTCCTGCTGCCAAAGGTAATGAACACCGAATGGCAACAGTCTTTAGCAGCTAGAACAGAAGTGAGAAGCATCATTACCTATTTCAGGTTTGTCAAGGAGACTGATTAGGATGCGGAAGGGTTTCAAATAAGCTTGATGCTGTTCCTCTGTATCAGACTCCGGGAATTTCTGATGTAAAATTTCAATCAAACTCTAGTAAAAAGAAAACATCAAAATATTATATGTAGAAGAGAGATGGCAATTTTATTAAGACTTGAAGTGTTTCTAAATTCAATTTTGTTTAGTACCAACTACAATCGAACTTCTATTTTCTATACAGGGTAGACAGATCAATGACATCTTTTCATCATCTGTACTCAAGAGCTGATCTATTCAGAGAAGGATTTTTAAATAATTCAGGTCGTTCATCAAAAATGCTACCTTTTGGTTTCATTAGATTCCATTTGTATTGTAAGCACATACAATATTAGGATAAATATAGCACAGCAGGCATTCAGGTAGATGAAAATATAACCACCAAAAGGATGCTGTCTTTAGGGACAGAAAGTGAAGGACAAACCAAGCGGCAGTGAACAATTCTAGACACAGTTTGTGCTAACATTTGAAAGGATCATAAATACATCTGTATACAATGAATACCAACCTCAACCAAAAGATCTTTAGAATATTTTCCAAAGAAATAAATAGCATGGTCTTCAGAAGTTGTTGAGTCTGGAGCAAAAGTACCACCTTTAATATCAGAACCTATAAAATAAGCAGAGGGATTAGGAGTACAGAGAAAGACTACAGTACAGAGCACTACACACAGGTCATTTATACAAATACTGAAATTACACTGTGTTTTTAACCTTTGTCATTTCAACACTTTGCTTGAAACTAGCTCACGCACTGCCCAAGGACGGCCCATATATCACAGTTTGAGGCATCCAGATGTGCTGTACTGAACATATATGAAAACCAAGGCCAGGTCCAGACATGGGGTCAGCAAGATCAGCCTTCATGCAACTGCATGGATGCAGCTCTTGCCCTGTCACTTTTAGCCTCCTCTTACGCTGTTAAAAGGAGGTAGATGGAGGGAAGTTATAGCTCTCTTATGAGCTCCTTGACTATCAAGCCCACATGGGAATTAACAGACTACTACTTCCATAAGTAATAGTTATATAACTTAAAATAGCACCACACTCCTTTCAGTCCACTGAACCAGTTCAGAACAAACTGTGGATGCAGATACCCTGTGCTTCAGGACAGTGCAATTAATTCATCTTGGAAGAGAAGACTCGTTTGCCAAATGAATCCTTAATTTTATTAAAAAGGTACTTAATAAATGGCAACTAAAAATCAGTTTATTTTATCATCATTCACTAGCTGCTGAAAAACGTATTAACCATTTTAAGCACTGATTTTTTTTTCTCTTAGGTATTCAGAATATTGAATATTACTGTATGTTGTACAGTACCTAGCAACCATGCGTATAATCTTCTATTGAGTGACATGTCTCTCCTCAACAATGTCTGTGTAGCTGCTGACAGAATATAGACTACATCAGTCCTGTGCAATAAAATAGTGCTTTCATTGCAGTCCTAGGATGAAAACCAAAAATATTTTAGCAGTTTATGAATATTTAAACAAGTCAAATTGGTAATAAGGTTGTTTTTTTTTTAAACTGGTAATATTAATGTTCTGGAAAAAAAGGCAAAAAACCATCAACAACAAGATATTCTGTATATTAAAAATCTCAAGAAATGGAATCTGACAAAACTGACAAAACGTTTTCCTATTTAAAATACAAAGCTACAGTAAAGCTAAAAATACTTAAGACATCATTATATTATGCCTTAAGACTTAAAATGACTTGCTACTTTCAAAATACTGACTTAACTACTAGGTAAGTTAGGAAATGATGGGGAACAGCTCTTGTTTCAAGTAATATTTTAATTTCCAGTCTTTAACAGAAGTATCTTAGTTTAACGCAAACAATTCCAAATGCTGAAATCCTACTCGAAAAAGGAGCTCAGTATTTTTTCCATATGCAGTTTCTGAGATCTGAATACTTCAAGCACATTCCAAATACCATGCAATATTCACTGTGAAAGCACATCTTCATTTGAAGCTGTAATGACTCTGAGAAGCAGCAGTCTCCTCTACTATTAGAATTGATGTGGGAACAAGAAACTGCAAAATTTGTTCATTGATTTTGAAGGTACAAAATTCAGACTTTTGGCAATAACAGAGGTAGGACCTGGATTGGTTTCACAGAAGACACCTTCCCGCACAAAGCGCGCACGTAACATTACCAAAATAGTCCTCTTACCAAAGCTGTATAAAATGGGAAGAAGAAAAGAATCACTTCTAGAGTGTTTCTTTGCACAAGGACATTTGAATCCAATACTGATACACACAAAGACTTTATCTGTAAAAGGAAAAGAAAGCACAATGTTGTTTTACTTCCTGATAACATTTAAACTACGATAATAATCACAAGAAGGAAAGAAAGCAAACTTGGTTAGAAGTGAACAATATCTTTTTAAATAAGAGGATAATTACTCAGCCATTTAACTCCTGCCCCCAAAATGAGTAAAAAAAAAGTTTTGTTGAATACTGTTAAAAGAATCGTTAATATTTACAAAATACTTGTGTTTGTAACAATATAAAATGTCACAGTAAGATCACCAGCTATCAGACAGAATGCGAAGTCTCACAAAATACAGATATTTAAGTACTCTAACTAGCATTAGTTATTTCATCACTCAAGATTAACATAAATTACTACCTACTGAAGATTTCCATTTTACTGAAAAAAGAAAAAGATACTAAATTTCAGAACTGTCCTCTAGAACTGCAAACACTTTGAGAGAACAACATTAAACATTATATATACTGTATGATAGAAAAGTTGGTCTTCAATCTTAAACACAAATTCAGAACAAGTAGAGAAAAGTTACCAGGTTTAACTTCTGATTGGAAACAGAGCCAGTCTTTTAAGGCGGTATGCAATACCGATTACCAAAAACTGCAGAAGCTTGAGAAGGCTTGCATTCTGCAGGCTGACCAAAATGGGTATGGGTGATTCTCTGCTATGTTTCAGGTAAGGTGCTCCCATGAAGTAATTGCATTAAGCAATTCCACCAGCCTCTCTTTCTCTCTCTCCTAACTATTTTTAAGAGCATGTCATTCTCATTGAATACAGAGAAGGTAAAATCTGCTAGTGCACTGGTATTACAGTAGATAAGACTATTCTGCAAGGACTGTTCTCTTCTGACTGTTCTGAACTTACTGTGAGCTTACAATCAGTGCCAAGCATGTACTTCTGCTGTTTTCCAGACAGCTCTCTGTTGATATGACTGACAACAAAAAGAGAAGCAGGCAGCCTGATGGATGGGCTGACCAGGACACTGCCCCAGAGTGCTCCATAGAATATTTCTTGGCCCATCAATAAGGAGAGCTTCACAAGCAGAGCATCTGTTCTGTATGGAAATATATTTAACATAAGAAAACAGATTTTTGTTAGTTCTGTTTTATACCATAAAAAGGCAGTTATACACAGAATTAGGACTGTAGTTGACATTATTTATTTAATTTCCTCATTTTTGTATTACCAGTATTGCCTTTCTTACATGAAGATGGCCAGCATCTAGTTGTACAAAACCAATGAAAAATCTCTCAATCCTTTGTCTGTGTTTCTATGAGTACTTTGGAAACTTTTCCAGTAATTATCTGCAAACATTAAGCTCTGATCAAATTACTGAGGTGGCTCTAATTGCAAAATATTTACAGTGAGAGATGTGCAGTGCTGAACTGGAAATAATTCAAGCTGATGTTAGACTCTGAAAGTCAATTTTATCAGTCTGGGAACTGGAAGAAATCCTACGTATTTGTACTTACAAATCAACGGGCTCAACTTGCAAGTCACTGAATAAAAAGCCCATGAGATAAAATGACATACTGTCAGTTATTGCCCACAGGACCGGTATGTTGAAATTAAAGACAATCACATTGGAGGTCTTATGACTGAAGGCACATTCTCTGATTTGGCAACTTTATCAATACTCTGTTATTTTACTAGAATGTAGGAATTAAAATGTCACATGAGAAATGTAAAAGTGAGAAAAGAGGAGGAAGTCCAGCATAGAAAAAGGACACCCATTCCCCACAATCTGATGTTCTTTTCCATTTCTCTATAAAGCAGCCCGCAAAATAGCCCTAAAGCCATGTTTTCTTTTCTGTTTTGTGTGTCTGTGCGCAAACTCACACATATGTGTGTGTTTAAGAAGGAAATAGTTTCTAAGGTAAAGCACAACCTCAGTCAGTACTTCTGCCACTTTCAGGAACAGCAGGGGATGTATTAGTGTTAGTCCTCAATGTTGAAGATCCTGAAAATGTTCAGTGAAGAGTATTTCATGAGCTGAACTTAATCTCACACATCTTCCAATAAGATATCTTGGTCTATCTTTCCTGCACCAGAATCATTATGATGACTAAACTAAAGACAGACTTTCTCATGTAAGTTTATATTTCACAAACTAACATTATGTTAATTTTAGCATAAATCTTTCACAGTGAAATATATGGTCAGTTCCTGTCCACGATCCTGTTTTTTCAAGGCAAAGAATCATAGAATACCAGGTTGGAAGGGACCTCAAGGATCATCTGGTCCAAACTTTCTTGGCAGAAGCACTGTCTAGACAAGATGGCCCAGCACCTTGTCCAACTCAATCTTAAAACTGTCCAATGTTGGGTAATCTACCACTTCCCAGGGGAGATTATTCCAATGGCTGAATCCCTTTGTGTCCATTTGGATTCTCCCTAAGAGTATCTTGTCCCTTGTATTTCAATGTGACTCCTTGTAAAAAGGGAGTCTCCATCTTCTTTGTAGTCACCCTTTAAATACTGCAACATGGTGACAACGTCTCCCCTAACCCTTCTTTTCTCAAGGCTGAACAAACCCAATTCTCTCAGCCTTTCCTCGTATGGCAGGCTTCCCACTCATTTGATATCTTGGTGGCCCTTCTCTGGACCCTCTCCAGCCTGTCCACATGTATTTTGTATAGCAGGGACCAAAACTGAATGCAGTATTCCAAATGTAGCCTGACAAGTGCTGAGTAGAGGGGGATAATGACTTTTTTTATCTCTGCTGGTGTTGAGGAAAACAATGCCATCAAGAATAGGTAAAAAAAGGTATAAAATCATTAGTCGGATCTCGGAAGTTAATCTGCAGTTCCCATTAACTCACTATTTCAAACTTAGTCTGTTTCAAAATAAGTTCAGCCTCCCTGAAAAGGCTTCAGGCAGACAGGAGGTTTTGTTCCAAGGGATCTCCTTTCTCCCCTAAGTTCCCAGCAGCTAGTGCTGTAGGAAAGACAAAACCATACACCATCACTTATAAGCCTGCCTCACAAAAAGCACATACTAAAATTCATGTTTCTACAGCAGATGTATAAGAGGTAGATACCTCTTATACATCTGATGTTCTGAAATTGGCAACTGAATGGTACTCAACGAGTTGGGAACACCTACTCTTAGTCGCTCCAGCAACTGATATGAGCCTTCAATTTAATACTTGTTTTTAAAAAGAGGTATTAGAAGTATTTTGTTTATCAACTGTAATCTATGCAGCCTGGCATATCTCACTCTTCTTTTTTTTTTCTTTTCTTCTTTTTTTCTGATACGTACACACAGCTATTTAAGATTCAAAAAGGGCAGAGAGAACAGCAACACATCCAGACTGGTAATACAGAAGGAAGTACATTACCAATGCAACATTTAGTGACTCTTTAAGCAAGGAACAATTGGATGAAACCTTCAGTGGTTGAGTTCTTACAATATCTTACAAAACATTTCTGGTAACTGGCTTAAAACCACTACACAAATGGGTGCTGAGCTGCTCTTCTCAGCACACTTCCTGATCTTGACTTTATCATACTGAATGCAGTTGTCATTACTGCCATGAGCACACAAGAGTGAGAGAGATACATTTTTCCACAATATATTTTATAAGAGTAGCCTTTTGCTCGTGTTTTCAGAGCCTGAGGATATCTGGTATAGAAAGACTGGAAGAAATTCAGCTGCTTTCTCATGTTACAATATTTAAATTGAATGTATCGACAGAGCAGTGGTTTGGGGAGTCAGGTTAATTATTCAGGAGTTCAGAGGAGCTTTAAGAAATATTTTTTATTCCTTTCTCTCAGCACATCTATTTTTAACCATCCTTTTCCTCTTCCTCTCCTGACATGAAAATAGACGGGGAAAGGTTTTTTCTACTCTAGCACTATTCGTTGCATCTTTCAGGGACTCACCATTCTTCCACCCTTAGAGGCTCTTTTATCAAGCCTTCTATATAGAGAGCTGACAGAAATTTCTTGGGATTTCCCTAGGAAAAGTGAAATACTGTATATTGCTTTTAAATTAATATTAGTTGTCACCTGTCATAAATTTCTGATCCTTCTTCCAATCCAGGCAGCAGTCCAATTACAAAGGCTTGAAGACCAGGCAGGAGGGACTTTTGGAGAGGAAGAAAGTATTTCTCGTACAAACCGAGGAGAACAGGCCTCACTGACATTGCTGCATTTGCCAGCAGAGGAAACAAACCAGAGCTTTTTTTTTAAAAAAAAAAAGAAAAAGAAAAAAAAAGAAAAAAAATTAGTTAATTAAAACAGACTGTGAAATGCACATGCTTTTAAACATAAGTTTACCTGTACAAGAATAAATCCTTGGCAAGCCATTTTGTCCCAATAATTTTAAAGATTATTTCATAGGTTTCTAGGGCCTTTAAATGTACTCCACTGGGTAGTGCTGGATGCAAACATTGAGATAATCTTTTACTGATGATCAGCCGTCTGGGTAATAGAGAATACTTCAGGTTACTCTGAAGAGCCTGTGGAAGAAAGGAGATGAGAATAAATAGCTATAATGTAAAAGATGACGTGTATGATGACTGTATGTCAACTACCAGCAAATCGAGAAGAACTAAATATGTTCAACAGTTTTCTCTCATAAATACATTTTGTTACACCAAAACAGCAAAATTCTGTAATTGAGTTTTCAAATGGAATCAGTCACGAACAATTTAGGAAAGTCTGGTGTTACTTTGTCTTGAGGCTGGAGATGGAAGATAAAGGCTAGGACAGAGACAAGAGTACCCTTATCCTATCTCCAGGGGAAGTAGGGAAGTGACAAGAGCAGCACCTCAGCTTTTAAGCACAGGGAATAAAGTAAGAATTAAATAACTATATTTCCTTGTAAATTTTCATTTCACATATAGATGAAATATAAACAAAAAAGCTTCAGACAAAACAGGCATGATTAAATGGGACAATAACATCTTAGAAGTTACTTGTAATTCAGTGTGGCTGCATTCAGTAAGCTTTGTTAACTATACCCACTGCATTGGTGTATAAGTAAAAGATCTTCAGAACAGGAAATAGTTAACCAAATATGCCAGACAGACCAGGCCTCTGGGAAAAAAAAATATGGCACCTTTCTGTGGAAAGATTACTCTTCTTGAACCATGCATGCATTTCAGCAGGGTAAGTAAGTACGCCTCTTCAATTCAGAAACAATTAAAAAATGAAGGTGCAAATAAATGGCACTTTAGCCTTTGGTTGCTGCCTGCTAACCCAAACAGATGTTTCACTGCAGATTGACATTGGGGATGTTCAGGATTAGGCAAATTCTTGACTCTCCCAAAGGTTAAGATATGGTCTTATCCTATGTAATTATTTTAACTTGAGGTTCTTCCATCCTGCCTGAAAAACAGTTTTGAAAAAGCAGCAGACAAGTGAACTATCCCTTCCTCGCTCATTTCCGAGAAAAAACCAAAACAGTTCAGCAATGACCATGGCATTCACTTGAATGCTGAATACTCTTCTCAGCAGTAAGAGGAAGAGATAAACCCCATCATCTTTCAAAGGCACGTACAACTTATCGTTTAAGACTTTGCAGTTGGTGGGCATGGGAGGCTAGAATCTGTGAGACTATGATGGCATTATTTCTCCCACTTGCTGCCTTGCAGAAACCGAGAGACCAGCTTTAGAAGTAGAGAGCTTCTAGTAAATAAAATTTACTCAAGAAGAAAAAGGCTGAGAGTTTGTAACAACAGTAAATAGAAATGTCACAGCATTCTCAAACAGACTACAGATGCCTTTTAAAGCTAATTAATTTCCTTCCTTCACTCCCCCACTATGATAATGAGATTTGCATTTTAATAAGTACTAAAAATAGAATCCAAGAATATAGCAGTATTTCACATATGAAACTAAACCAGGTTATAAAAACATATAAAATATAACTCCACAAATATATCTTTTCCATTTGAGAGATTTACTCTTATGTTACACAAGTAATATTATTTCAATATTAAGGATTAAAAACCTTAGTACTTGTAACAACTGAAGACTGCTTGAAAGCTGGACTTTGAAACATTCTGTTTATATTGGTTGGTATGTATTTGCCCACACCCTCTGTATATATAAAAGAAGGTGATTACAAAAAAGAAAAAAGACATCAGAAAATATTTTTCCTCTCAATCTTAATATTCTGTCAGTTAAAATCTAAATGTCAAATAGGTAGAAAATGAAAACATTCACTGTTTATTACACAGAGAATCTGATGCATTACAGAAATAATGTAATCTAATAAAAAATGTTGCTTGGCTTATTTCATTTCCTAAGGATGTGAAGTAAATCTTCACCAACAAATAAGAACTCTCCTTTACCAAACATCAGGAATAGCTAAGTGAAACATTTAGTCAGAAGAGGAAAAAAAAAAATATCCAGGCATATTAGGAGTCGAGTGGTGGATATTCAGGGATTATTCCGTTTTAAATATTTCTTCTGGGTAACTCCGAAAGCTTTGTGTGTCCAAATTCTAGCAGGTGAGACTAATTTAGAACAAGACTATGTTCATGTACCTGTGCCAACTGTATGTGTATACATGAGGCAGTATTGCTTCACCTAAAGAATCAAAAGACAAGAACAGGAAGCAAGATTTGAAGACATTTATTATGATCCTCATACAAAAGCTGAGGAGAGTTTCAGCCCATCACATCAGAATGGTTCTGAGATGAAACCCCCTTCTCAAAAGCATGTCATCTTTTTTTCTGACTTGAGTTGAAGAAATACACAGTTTGACAGAAACTACAGTTCTTCTCAAGAGTGGGTGTTCCTGGTTAACAGCCATCTCTGATCTTCCAGCAGATGAAGGGATTTTAAACCACACTGCAATATATTAGAAGACTCTGGTTTCACCATGAGCCATTCCAACGAAGAGGTTGGCTGGCTGCTACCTTGCTGAAAGGTTCAGATTCTTAACAGCTTCCCCAGAATTGCAGGGCTTAAGGAATTTTAAAAGAGTTGAAAGACATTAATTAGCAGATGAATCTAAAAGTGTTCATTGAAATCAGAGTGACATGATAATATACATATTTCCAAATGCTAATTAGTTTCTGCGAGCTGACAGGCAAAGGTAAAAAGCTTGATTTTTAAATACCCTAAGCTCCCACAACTGTAAAAAAGAATCAGTTGTCTGTGAGATCTAGGACGGCTGAAATGCCATCATAATCTCAGCTGTTACAGGTAATTAAATGTTGTGGTAGCAAGGCTGGTACCACTGGCACTGTATTCAGATGAAAAGCCCATCCCAAACCATTGCTTCCACATTCAGAATCTGACACTAATGACTGCAGACGGACAGCACTGCTCACAGGATTCAACATCTATTATTCACCCATTCTTTTGATTTTTGTGAGCTTAATTTGACCGTCTTTAGTTACATATGGGCTGAAGCCCATGCACAATTTACTTTTCCTCACTGCTTTCCACATGAGCAATTATGGTGGCGGAAGCGTTAAATGTCACTGGAACTGCTAGTAAGGGTTGTCTTGAGAAGCCTGGACTGCCAGCGAGCACTCCACACTGAATATATCATCCCAGAATTTGGTTTTCACAGATCAGTCAGAAATCAGCAACCCCAGAAAACCAAGAAGTATTTGACCTGCCACTGGCTTTTAAAATGAAGACTTTAATCAGTAAGTCAGGAAAAAATGAGACATGCAAACTAATGACTTATCTCTATAGGCACGGCCAATTTTCAACTTCTTACAGATTCTTTTCCTTTATGCCTGAGTAGAGAATACTTTACATATACTAAACACTTGCTAATGTATATGCATGCTCAGAGTTTCTTTGAATGTGGGCTATAAAGGTTAGAAAAGGAAGACTATCTATTCTTCTCAGCAGCGTATACGTGTGCCTTAAAAGAAAACAAACACAGACATGTGTGCACACACAGGAATATTCACATTTCACAGAATCACACAATGGTAGGGGCTGGAAGGGACCTTTGGAGATCATCTAGTTCCAACCGCCCTGCCAAAGCTGCTTAGCTTGAGCGGGCTGGACAGGAATGTATCCAGGCAGGTTTTGAATGTCTCCAGAGAAGGAGACTCCACAACCTCTCTGGGCAGCCTGTTCCAGTGCTCTGCCACCCTCAAAGTAAAGAAATTTTGGCACAGTTACTGGTTTAAGTCATTCTGCACTACTTTACAGCACCACTAAAGATCAGTTAGATCACTTTGCCTAGACAAAAAAAACCCCAAACAAATCAAGTAAATATTTTTATTTATATAACTATAATGCCAGAAAAAAAGCAGCTCATCAATTTTTGAGATTGTCTTCTACATAACTCTTGTTTTAGACAACAGTGGTTGGGAGGAGAGGGGGAGACGGAGAGCCTGTGATTCTGTTTTCCACTGATTCATTTTCCAAGTAAAAAAAATTCTAAACAGAGCTCCAGCTTCCATAAAAATAGCAGCATGGAGTTCAAAGGTGATTGTGAGGAAACTGTAAGGTAGGAGCTGGAGCAATATTAAAAAGCGGGGAAAAAAATAGATGTATGAAATACCCCTAGTCCTGCACATCGCATCTGTGCATTGGGTGTGGTGAAGCTCCATAAAGCAATTAGGTGGCAAAACTTCCCTTCTTCTCAAAGATATAAAGCTTGCCTTCAACAGAAGGCAAGTGGTGCTTGTGCCTGTAATTCAGCCCACAGTTGTTATAAAGCCCTGGCAGTCAGAATTCTCCTATTAAGCAACTGGTGTAATTAATGGCTATGCTCATTAAATCTGTATTTCAGAAGAATCCTTCTCTTCTTTCCCCTCAAGAACAGACATATTGTGACATTAAGTGTTACGACAGAAACAAACAATAATTGTGCAGCTGCAATGATTTATGTGCTTTCTTTCCCCTTCCCCGCCAAACAGATCAAGTGTTTGGTTGAGATCATATTCACCTTGAAGTTTTTGAAGCAAGAAAAGCCTACAGAAACAAAAAGTAGTATACTGAGTTTCTATTGAAAGTCAAATTAAAAAAAATTAGTTTGAAATTGCAAACTAAATATGCATGGCAAAATCCTGTCCATTATTCTTATCAAACAGATGCAAGTTGGGGTTTTTTTTGTAGACTAAGTGACTTTTTTGTTTGGGTTTTTTGTTGTTGTTGTTTTTTAATATATATGGATTAAATGACCGGACAGGGGAGTTTAAACACTTGCCAAAACGCCAGTGAGATTTTGTGCTTTTCTATGAATCAGTAAATTTCAGACTTTTTTTAAAACCTTCTTTCATAGTTTCCCTACAAAAGCCAGCTGTGGAATCCAATATTTACTACTGCTTGGTTCTTCATTTTGCAAACAGTGTTATTTATCTTCTGTTTGCCTGCACCCAGAGTTAAAATTTCTGAACAATATATGCTTATAATCTGGATTAAAAACCCTAATGCAAATGGTGCACCTGGATTTTCCTAACTTCATAAGATTTTTAGCCTCTAAATTGCCCAAAGTTCCCCTTACATGAATAATTTTATACATATATGTTATATAATATACATATCTGCTTATACTCCAAATAGACAGTGGCAAACATTTTGCATATGAAAACAATGTTAAAAGCACTTACTTAATTGACAAACTGACATATGCTGAACCACCACCCATTTCTAGCTTTAAAAAGATAACACCTCTACCCCCTGCATCTTTTTTTCTATCAAAGCATTGAAGTGATTTTGCAGAGCTGTATCCTTTTAAAACATTGGAACAAGCTGGCAAATTCTTCAGAAACACAATCACATTTTAGTACTAAGACAACTGAAACAGATCACTGTATTCTGGATGCAGCAATCTGTACCAGATATCTGAAAACCTCAGTCACAAAACAGTGCTTTCCAAACTGAATGTATGCAAATTTGCAATAACAATAAAAACATGCTTCAAAGCTGTATCCAATAATAGTACTGAAAATACTGAAATAATCCTATATCTTGAAGCATGGAGCAGCCTAGGCTGCAGCTACTAATTGACCTGTTTATAGTAACTAGAGCTTGAACAGAAGCAAAGCACAGAGATAGAGATATTTACAAGTGGAATATGATTTAAGTTTCAGGGCAAAGCTGAAGACCCTCTTTGAAATAATAACATCCGTATTTACTGCATGTTTAATTCACCTGCTTCCATCTGTCCATTCACAGTCTTCTATAAGTTTTTATAAATATTACTTTCCGCTGTTTCTCCTTCACCGTGATGATGCACAACACCCACACTATTCAAATGAAAACTCAAAAAATCTTTCCCTTACAAACTTGGGGTGTAGCGTAAGTTGGCAAATTCTGCTGACTCTAGCTGTCTAGAAAACATATTTTCTCTCCATCCTTCACTCATGCTCACGCTTGGTACCTGCAGTTCTGTACAGAAAACTGCAGGGGACACTTGTCTTACCTAACCTTAGAAGCCTAGGTCAGCTAAAAAACATGGACAACACTGCAGTAACTCACCTTAGGCTCCCTATAAAACCAGTGAGGAAGAAACGCAATTTTAGGACAGCGTTCATCTGACCTACTTTAAATAGCAAGAGATGAGTCACAACAACAACAACGACAACAAATAAATCCCTTATTCCTCTCTCCGTCTAAAAGTGATTTAAGGTGAAGCTCTCCACACTGAAGTCATGTGAAGTTAGATAAGGCTCATCTCCCTTAAGTGACAAAAAATAATCTTTCTAGATCTACACACTGACCCATTTGACTGACTATTCAGATTAAAGTCAACCAGTTTCTCTGTTGCTTCTTTGTTTTCGCAAGTCACTGTGAAATATCAGTTAGAACCATAGAAGCAACAGAGAAATTGTGAAAAGCAACCTTCAGTTTAACCTTAGTAGCTAAGTAGTAACAGAAAGAAGTAGCGGAGGTGTCTCTTTTCACCAAGAGTAATAGCAACAAAAGCTCCAAGATCACTACTTTCAGCCAAGGCCAAGAGGATCTGGATCAGCTCTCTCCATTCTTTTTCCCTCACCTTTAAGTAGCAAGAGACTGCTGATTCCTTCAGACCTTATATTGAAGGATTCTTGCCACTGAGCTTCTACGGAAATAAGTGTGTGTGTGTGTTAACTTGTGGGACTCAATAGTGCAAAATATTGCTGAAGTGTGCCTATAGAAGAAAAAGTCTCAGAAAATATTACACCTATATAAGCAAGAACACCCACAATTAAAGTTAACAATACAAAGATCCTGAAGAAATATGTGCTTAAGACAGATCTTCCACGCTACTCTAGAAGCATGAAAAGTACTTCCAAAACTCCACTACTTACCATCCTCTTTTCTCTCTCCCTTTCTCAGCATTTTCACATTTGCTTAATAATATGCATCACTGCAAAGCAGTTACTAACACCCAGGTTCCTGAACATAACCACGTGCAGTGTTTAAAAACACTTTTATCATTGAGATATTGTTGATGTCCTCCCTCCTACCTTATTCTCTCCCTGTTCATTCATTCACTCTCAGAACTGACTATAGAAGCTCTTACATGAGAAACACCTCACCCTCCCCTAACAGTAACAGAACTCAACAACTATATTTATGTTTTAGGATGTAAGAGACCAAGTAATCACAGGAATTAAGATAATAGCTACTGACATCTTATTTCACAATCTTCCTTTTGGCAGCACATTCCCCTGACATATCATCCTTATTTTCAGATAGAAGGCAGAAGCAGATGAACATTGGGGATGATTTGCTCTCCCAACTCTTAAGCTCCTAAAACGATTAAGTCCATAAAATACCACAGCAGATGGACTGATGTAACAGCTAAAAGCTTTTTTGCTTTGTTTCTACTATGCTGCTACATATTTTGGCAATTCTGTAGCTGAATAAGAGTTTCAGCTAGGTGTTAATCAGTTCAGTGTGTTCATCTAGGTCAAGATAAAAGATCAAAGCCTACTTCTTGCCACAGGTAAAAAATCTCTCACTCTAATTATTTCTTATTTTCCCTTTTGAGAGAAGCATTCTGAAGACCTCTAGCTCTCCTTATTGACTTGAGAGGAATCATGATGAAACAGCAAAGGTAGAAATGTGTAACTTCTATTGCCAGAACAACATACAGCTTCTCTCCTCTGAAGAGAAAAGAACATGGTTGTCCTTTAAAAAACCTCAATTTGACAAATATTGTCCCAGTTTTCAAGAAGGGTAAGAAGGAAGACCCTGGTAATTACAGGTGTGTCAGTCTCATTTCAGCACCTGGTAAAATTAGGTAGAAGGCTGTTCTGGGAGTTATTGAAAAACATTTGAGAGACAACACAGTCATTGGTCATAGCCAGCATGGGTTCATGAGGGAAGAGTCCTGCTTAACCAACTTAATTTCCTTTTACAACAAGGTCATCCATCTAGTTGACTGAGAGAAACCAGTAGATGTGGGTTTTTTGGATTTTAGCAAAGCTTTTCATACTGCTTCTCATAGTACCCTTCTGGATAAACTGTCCAGCACACAACTAGACAAGTCCATGATGTGTTGGCTGAGCAACCGGTTGATGGGTAAGGCTCAGAGGGTTATATCAGGCTGGTGGCCAGTCACCAGTGAGGTTGCCCAAGGCCCAATTTTACAGCCAGTGCTCTTTCATGTTTTTATAAAGGATCTGGATGCAGGAATCGAGTGTACATTAAGGAAGGTTTATTGATGATACTAAACTAGGAGGATCTGTGGGCTCCCCTGAAGGTAGAGAGGCCTTACAGAGAGATCTGGGTAGGCTAGACAGCTGGGCAATTGGCAACCATACGAAATCGAACAAGAGCAAGTGCTGGATCTCCACCTGGGATGGGATAATCCTGGTTACGTGTACAAACTGGGGGATGAGAGGCTGAAGAGCAGCCTTGCGGAAAGAGATCTGGGGGTTTGGGTTGATGGCAAGTTGAATACGAGTCAACAGTGTGCCCTGGCAGACAAAAGGGCCAACTGTGTCCTGAGGTGCATCAAGCACTGCACTGGTGTGGCCCCACCTTGAGTACTGTGCGTGGTTTTGGGCACTTCAGTGCAAGAAGGAACTATTACAGCGTGCCCAGCGGGGGGGCGACTAAGATGGTGAAATATCTTGAGGGCAAGACTTACAAAGAGTGGCTGAGGTCACTTGGTTTGTTCAGCTTGGAGAAGTGAAGGCTGAGGGGTGACTTCACTGGAGTCTACAACTTCCTTAAGGGGGGCAGCGGAGGAGGAAGAGCTGATCTCTCTGCAGTGACCAGCAATAGGACACGAAGAAACAGAATGAAGCTACGTCAGGGGAAGTTCAGATGGACATTAGAAAAGGTTGTTCGCCGAGAGGGTGGCCAGCCACTGCAACAAGGTCCCCAGGGAAGTGGTCACAGCACCAAACCTATCAGAGTTCAAGGAGCATCTGAATGATGCTCTTAGTCATATGGTTATTTTTAGGTAGTCCTTTGAGGAACAAGGAGTTGGACTTGATGATTTTTATGGATCCCTTCCAACTTGAGATATTCTATGATTCTATAATTCTATGGATTCTCCTCTTCTTTGAAAACTCTGTAGAATTAAGGTTTAACAACAACAGCAAAGGCACGTGAGGCATCTATCTGGAAACAACAGATGTTTCCTTATGAATTCTGCAGAAGTTGCCTCCTCCCACTCCTATTTCCTTAGTGACTGCAACTCCGTAACTACTCTTGCCCCACAAACACCTAAGAGCTTTATGTTAAAAGAGGCCGGGTGGGACGCAAAGAACATACATCTTGTTTCTTGGGCAGGAGGAAAGGACACATTTCCTAAGTCTTTTCCCATAAAAGTCTTCTCTCTTCCTATATTCAGGCATATTTTCCATGGTCACACAAAAACACCATCAGCAGCAAATCAATTATTTCCCCAAATACAAGGGAAGGGCATAGTCAAGTAAATGTGATCTTTAAACATAAACTTTGACTCAGAAAATATACTAAAACTTGTGACATCCTGTTCTCTACAAAGACTTTTTTAACTGCTTTAGAGTGAGTAACCAGAACCCTGAGGGTTTCTTTGATGCAAAAACTAGATTAACTTAGCTGTATGAAGGAAAAAAATATCATTTGAAGGAAACCTCTGTTGGTTGTACCAGAATTTCTCATATTTATATAAAAGGTACTGACTTAGCTGCTTCCATTATCATTCCTTTATGAACTAATATTTTTCTTAAGTGGATTTTCAATTTTGCTAAGTACTGTAAGTTACAGGAAAGTTAATAGCAATACAAAGATAATAAACACATGAAAAAATATTCCTGTGACACTGTACCTTATTGAGTTTGCCAAGGGAAGATATAAGATCTGCCCATTCACTCGACGATTCAAAGTTTCTCAAAGCTTTCTCAATGGCTGAAGAATAATTTCTGTATCTGTAATCACCAAGTAACTCCTGCTCTTCTGGGTCCATCTTCAGTTCTCATAGTAAGGTAAAATTTCCTGGTAAACTAAAACATGCACACAGTTACAAAAGATAACCTGCATTTAAGTTCTGGCAAAGCTGAAGTACTGTAAGATAATAATAAACATGTAGAAGCACAGACAGATCACAATAAACAGGTCATCTGATAAAGTTTCAACGCAAAGTTAAAAATAATTTAATAGGTGTGACTCCAACTCCCCACTGCCTGTTTTTGAAGTTTTGCGGTCACATTTTCCAATTTATGAAACATGTTTTTTCCTTCCATGCACGTGGATCTCTCACACAATAACAAAGTAAAAGAATATAGTTTCTCATTATAAACGGCCAAAGTGCTGACAAGGAGTTAGGGATAAGTAAATAGTTTTCATAACTTATCACCTGTGCAGTGTTTTGGAAGGTTACCTGTAGCCGTGGAATGAGAAACATCTCATATCAAAATTCAACTTCCCAGAGGAATCCCATTAAAGGGCCTCTCAGCCCACAGCAGAAGGAGCTCTCAGAGCTCTGCATCTCAACTTGTCAGCAGCAGATGCTGAAGTACAAGACTAAGGCGCTGTGCCAAAGTGTCAAGGCACGTATGCAAGTCTTCCTTTATTTCACAATCCGTTTCTTTTTATGGAGGAAAAATAAGTTATTCAGAGCCAGTTTTCTCATCTTTTGCAACACATTCAGGTTAAAAAAGCAACACACCTGTTTCAGAACAATGGCAAACAGGCGTGGCTGGATTTTACGTATGGAAAAGTCATACCTTTGCTCCTATGCTAGCTATGACACTAGTTCTCCTGTTAGCTAATATAAAAAAATATTCTTCCGGAGAGGTGTTTACGTTTAGGAATGTCAGCTTGATGTCAATCCATGTTCTATCACCAATACAGAAAAGAAAGCAGAGTCCTGTTACAAAACATTTTATAAAGTTTTGTCTGAAAGATGCCTGCTTTCATTTTTCTATTGTTAGGACACAAAAATAAATCTAAGTAGTCTTCTGTGTTCTTTTAAAGAGGCTCATCTCTCACAGCGCTTTTAAAAAACAACCAATGGAACAACTCTGTGTCATTATTAACTTTAATAAACAACAATAACTACAGGAAAATTTTGGTAGCAAACTCTCAGAAACAGAAAAACGCTGGATGTGCCCACAAAAGAGAAAGGATTTTAAAGGCAGGTTTAAGCCACTTTTGCACTCCCTGATAGTAGGGTTCAGCCATTGCTGACAGAACCACTCTATGTCCAACTTAGATCCATCTCTATGGAAAAAAAAAAAAAAAGTATTCTCACACAATTTCATCAGGGCCATGGTTGATTGCTTCGTTTTGTTTGTTTGGTTTCCTACAGCAAAGGTTGAATTTTCTGTTTTCACCAGGTTGTATATAGTGCTTCTCACAGCACTATATAAGTGCTCACTGTGCTGTGAGAAGTGCTGTGAGAAGTATAAGTATACTTCTCACAGCACAGAGAGTAAAAAACCCCCACTGCCTTGCAGGGTGTAACATTCATCTGGGATACAGCTATCCTTGCTCCAACAAGGATTTTAAAAAAATGTTAACCCTCCATAAAACCT
>JAHREE010000463.1:270347-434255 GCA_033628505.1 Tringa tobata | reverse complement strand
GGGTGGGCGGCTGTGAGGCGGCGGCGGGGGGTACCGTGCAGGCGTCGCCATCTCTGCCCTCTCCCTCGCCACCATTTCAGCCCGCGAGGGAATCGGGAGCCGGAGCCGCTGAGGGGAGATGGCGCTTATCGTTACACTCCTCAGTCTTCTCTGCCTTAAAATGGGAGGGGGCACCGGCTGTCCCAGGCGGTGTTCACAACGCGCGGGCGGTTCTCGGGGTCTCGTCTGACAGGGCACGGAGGCGGGGAGAGGCCTGGCTGTGCGGCAGGGGGGCGCCGGGGCTTTGGCGAGTTATGGCCGTGCCGTGGCCAAGATGATGTTTGGAGATGAAGGGCTTCCCCTCTTCCCTCACCCCGAGCACCCGCCCTCCTGGCGGGCTTTGTTCCTAGTGCCTTTTCTAAACTCTAAAGAGGCGGCTAATGAAACAGCCGGTGCTCGGATTTCTGTTACTGAGGTAAAAGAAACATGCAGTCTTTGAAAGGGACTTTAAGTATTTTTAATTAATTTTTTTGTTTCTTTTAAAATTCAGATTGTTTAAATAAGGCATAATCTGTTTCTTAATATGAAGAAAAGCAGAGGCCGGACGGGTCGAAAGAGAAGAAGAAAACGTTTGCAGAGTTTTGTGGATGGAGGTACTGCTGCTGGAAGTACTGCTAAATAATAAAATAACCAGTTGTTTGTCAAGGTGTCATTTTGTAGTGTGTATTTGTCAAACACCTTTATGCTTTGAAAATAACATTCATAAATGTTAGCTTTTTTTTTTTATGCAAGTATTCTAGCGTTTATTTACAGTCCCAAGCATAGTGTGGTGAATATTGTGAGCTCTTTTCTGGCTAATAGGAAGTACTATGTAATTCTGAAATTCTTTGACCCTTGAGTATGCTGGATGACTCCTAAAGTTGTGCTAGGTCCCAGTTCCCAGAGGCCAGTAATTTACTAAGCTAGTTCAAGGGGAGCCTTTCTTGCTTGTCTATTACACTATACTAAAATGTCCAAAATACATTTTTTCTGACCATACAGTAATTTTTTTTAATTTCTTTTATTTTCCAATAGAGTGATATTATATAGCATTAATCCCCCTTTTTTTATTTTATTTTTATTTGTAGTCAACTGCAGTCACAGACTGGAATACATTAAACTTAAGAAGTGGCTGAAAAGTAGAGGATTTGAAGACAGTAATTTAAGGCCAGCGCAGTTCTGGGGTAATGTTTTCATTGTTTATTAGTGGTAGATATTTCATTCTTCTAAAAATGTTAGATTCCTGCTTTCGTCTGAAATCACAAACCTGGCTGGCATCAAGAAGAAAGCCAGTCACTGTGAGCAAATGCATGTGAACATAATTTAATGTAAACAAGTAGGTATGGAGGCCTGAAGTACTGTCAACTGTCTCTTATATAAAGATGTTCTCGTGTATAACTCCGGTATGCTACAAAACATGCACACCTATGTCAAATTCCTTGTAGAAATCAAACCTTTAAGTGTTAATAGCACAGTTTTAAAGAAGAAAGTAGTATCTCTTAAGTTTTTACAGTATTATAACTAAACCTTGTTATAATTTCTTCCTCTTTTTTTCTGTATGAGTTCAGCAGATCTAGTGATACAGAAAAGTAAATAATTTTAGAGCTGGAATTCACTTAGTACTGTTTACAATAAAGGCATATACTTGTATTTTTTCTCTTTAAGTAGATTATGTTTCAAAAACTTTTGCAATATCAAATAGAGAGTAGTATGAATCGGAGAAAAAATATCATTAGTAGGAATTGTAAAGTTTAGTTAAAACTTTGAAACTAAGAACAGCAGCCAGTGATGAAAGATGTGTTTAAATAAAAAATTGGGGAAAAGAAGTTGAGTGATTGCTAAGACTGGACAGCAAGTATTGCAGGGAATGCAGGGGAAGGGCTTTCAGAGTCCTGAAAAGCAAAGAAAGAATCAGACAACAAAGAAATGAGTTATCTATCTGGAACAATACACAATTGGCTTTTATGATTTGTAGGAGATAATATGTGTCCTTTTAGAGCTTTTCCTTGCTGGCCTGCTAATTTATTGCAGCTTATCATAGTCTCTGGTATTTTACATGTATAGATGTATTTAAGCATCCTTTTTGTTCCTGCTTTAGATACAGGAAGAGGACTGATGACAACTAAAGCTCTTCAGGTTAGTAATGTTGATTCTAATGGAAGAGCTCCTCAGGTGCTTAGAGATGTCATGACTTTCGCAACAGGCAAAGCTCAAAATCCCAGGCAAGGTCTTCACAGTCCCTGTTGTGGGTGTAATTTCTAGCATAATACCAGAATTTGCAATATTGACATATCTGTAAGAAGATAGCCTATGTACCCTGATGACTTGTAGTTACAGAAATTTAGCATGTAATCTGGTGTTTCAGTTTAAGCCAATCAGTGGCTAACTGAAACCATAAGAACCAGATCTCTTCCCTCCTGTATGCCTTCTCCCTCAGCCCCTGGCTCCCACAGCTTCTTTTGCACTGGCTGTAGCAGTCTTCCCCACTCGTGTGGTAAGTTGTATTGGGAAGCTAAACTAACAGAAAACTCCCTTTTCAAAAAAATTATTAGCTTTGATAGCTTTGCTCCTTGAAATCTTCCACCTTGGTCAGGTGTCGAGGTTTCAGCTGAAATCACCACAACCAGACTGACAGATGGCCCTTCTCCCCCCCACACCCCAAAAGAGGAGAGGAAGAGATAAGGAGATTCAAAAGTTTAGAATGAACTAAACTACTTTAATAAAGAATTAATATGAAAATAAATAAAAAAAAGAAAATAATGAAATAGATACAATATATACAAAACCGTATCAAGCTCCCAGGATGACAGTCCCGTCACCAGCAGGCACTGGGGAAGTCTCAGACTGGACTCAGCAATGGATGGGAACTGGATTCCAGCTCTGAAGTCAGGAACACACGGATCGGGATCAAAGGCAGATGATCAGACAGGGTCCTCTTTGGACATCTGCCATCACAGGAAGAGAGTTGACCCTTTGATCCCTCAGCTTTTATACTGAGCATGGGGCAGATGGGATGGAATACCCCAGTTGGTCAGGTTTGGGTCACCTGTCCTGTCCACTCCTCCCCACAGATGTGACCCCTCTACGTTTTTTCTGTTTCTGACCCTCTAACGGGGCAAATAACGAAATTGGCTGACCTTGGTTCTTACAGCAATCAGTATAAGCAAGGGCCTCTCTGCATACCATTCCTTGGCATGAAGCACAAACATTGGTCTTACCATTCTGAGAACGAGCAGTTTTCTCCACAATATGCCGTTAATTTCAGAGAGTTAGAGGAGGCCCAGCTAAAATGTAAAATTACAGAACACAAAATTGGTTCTGTTTTACTTCAAACCGGGACATCAGGCCAGTGCTGGAAGAATGACATATCAGGAAGGGGGAATGAGGAAAGGGATGGGGCTCTAAGCAGTGTTTGGCTTTCGATTATCTTAGCCATAATGTGAAGCCATGGCTTTAACCTCACTTTGATGGTCCTCTTCCTTGTTGGTAGACCAGCTAATAGAATAATAGTTTCTATGATTCCCAGCAGAAAAGAGGAATGGTATTAAAAGTACCTTCAGATATTGACACAGAAAGATGGAACTTTTACTGAAAAGTGCCTCTCAGGGAATGGGCTTGTTGGAGAAGATTCTGAACTGGTATTGGAATAGTATATCAAATAATGAAGAATCAGGCCCAGAGCCTTTTGCAAAATAGAGAGTATAGCAAGAAGTAGGAAGGAGGTGTAGTGGAGATATCATGTCTGGAGAACAGTGTATGCTCTTATGTTTGCTCAGGGTTAGGGCCAGCAGTTGAAGCCAGATGTTCAGGTTATTCACAATGCTGGAAGTCTGCAGTGAGTGAAGTGACACCTAGACTTAGCTGGGCTTGACCAAGGTAAGGAAACTCGGGAGAAGAATTGGAAGGGGAGAGAATTGACGTGATTCATGTCCTTTCCCTACAGGCTTTGACACTTACGGCTCAAGCCAGGCATGAAATATAATTTACACATGCAGCAGCTTGACAAGCGAGGTCAGCATAGACATGACCTAAATTAACCCTACCACATACTGCTATGTCGATAGAAGTTCAGGTATTTGTGAGATCTAGTTTAAAATATATCTCATCACAAAGAGTAGCCAGACACCAGATTTTCTGCGAACAGCTAGCTTTCTGCAGGTTACAGTTCCTACTGACTGCAGTCATCCTCCTTCCCTGGACTGTGACTGTCTTGAAACCATGCCAGTTTTCATCAAGTTCAACATTTCATCTATTTGCTTTCTGACGTTAGTGTTCTCTGAGGAATGTCTCTCTGTTCAGAAATCACATAGTAGATGAGTCATTTACACTTGACCTTTACTATTCTTTGTGTCTGTTGTGGTTTTTTTTTGTCTCCCTCAAAGGCAGGGGATCTGGTTATTTCGTTGCCTGAGAAATGCATACTCACCACGGGCACTGTCCTTAGTAGTGGCTTGGGAGAATACATTATGAGGTAAGTGAAAAAAGACAGTTTATGGGCAAGCTGGCCTTTCCTCTGGGTTGCTCGTTAGTAGATTAATCATCTTAAGTGGTGTTAGGGCTTTAAACTGAATGCTTTAACTTGTATGACTGTTTTTTATGGACTTTGATGCATGTGGAATGCTCAGATAAGTAAGGCTTGGACACAGCATCCCCTTTTAGCTGGGCAGAACTGGAGGGATGGTACAGGCTTGGACTTGACCTGCCTCTAGAGCCAGCTTGGACCTGGATGCCAGTTATGAATCTTTTCTTGGGAATTTGTGAATATGCTGCAATAGGAGAGGGGGGATAAAATGGGTTTGCAAAGCAGGCATATGAACATAGCCTTTTAGAAAATTCAGAACAAAGACCTGTGTTGGACATTGAGTACTTGTTATGTATCCTAACCCCCTCTTTCCCCGGCCTCCCCACAAAACAAAGCCAAAAACCAACCCAAGAGGTGAGCCAGCTTTTTATAGCCCCTTTGAAATCATCAAAAGGACTTGGAGATGAACTACAAAGAAGTTTAAAAGAGAAGCTATTTATAACATTTAAAAGAACTAGAAGAGAGAGACAATACTGCTGCATCCATTTCCTATCTCACCTCTGTGTATCTGTTCTGTTGATATTTTTATTTTCTAATAGATGGAAGCCTCCTGTATCTCCTTTGATAGCACTGTGCACATTTTTAATAGCAGAGAAGCACGCTGGTGAGAAATCTCTGTGGAAGCCGTATCTTGACGTTTTACCCAAGACATACACTTGCCCTGTTTGTTTGGAGCATGATGTAGTGAGCCTTCTTCCTGAACCTTTAAGAAAGAAGGCTCAGGAGCAGAGAACGCTGGTCCATGAGTTGTACATGTCTTCCAAAGCTTTTTTCTCTTCCCTGCAGCCTTTGTTTGCTGAGAACACAGAAACTATTTTTAACTACAGTGCTTTACAGTGGGCTTGGTGCACTGTTAATACCAGGACAATATACATGAAACATTCACAGAAGGAATGTTTTTCTCTTGAGCCAGATGTTTATGCATTGGCACCATATTTAGATTTGCTAAACCACAGTCCAAATGTTCAGGTAAGAAACTAAAAATAGATCATTTAATTTATTTACTTGTGAATGCATTATCTCAATACAGTGTGCATTTATGTGATGTATTAGGAGTGTCTTGAGGTCAGTGAGAGATCTTGTAGTGGGGAAATTGTCTGAGGACACACACAGGCTGAGTACTCATGGTTCATATATACCCAGGAGCTTGCTGTTCAGCCCAAGGCAGTTGAATAAAGAAGATTCAAATGTTTCAGTTTAGGTAGAAAAGCAAAGGTATGGGGAGGGCCAGCAATGGCTGGGTAAGATTTGCATCCCCGTAACTACTGGAAAGAGCCGCTTTTAAATATAGCCCTACTCTGCTCTCCCAAAAGGCTCAGCTCCTGAGACAAATCTGGAGTTACGTGTTCCATATGTTACTTCACCTGTGGCTGAAGCTTGTGGGCAGCCTTCAGAAAGTGTGTAGAGCGGTTCCACCTTATGTCAGGGACTGTGTGCCAACGTCGAGCTCGGATAGCACAAAAGTGGCCAGCTCTGCATGAAGCCATCTTTATTTGCAGATTTGGGGCCTCTGTAATAAATCTACACAGTGGGTGGTGCATCCTGAGGACTAAGATTTTGATGTTTGTTCTAGTATTTATAGTATATTAAACTAGTATTTATAGATTAATCCTAGTGGCTTGCCTTTTCAGACATCTGTAACACTATCTGTTTTATTGCAGTTAGAGGAATGCTCAATACTGTTGGGTTTTAATATTCAGGATCTGATTTCTTTTTTACCCTGTCTTCCTGCCAAGAGTAAAACTTTTTTTTATTAATTTCTTGAAGGTGAAGGCTGCATTTAATGAGCAGACAAGAAGCTATGAAATTTGGACAAATTCACGGTGCAAAAAATACGAAGAAGTATTTATCTGCTATGGGCCTCATGATAATCAGCGACTGCTACTAGAGTATGGATTTGTTGCCATGAATAACCCTCACAGCAGTGTTTATGTCTCGTCAGGTTGGATATCTAGATTGTCTTGACATGGAAAGGTGCAATAGTAGAGAGCAGAGCATCTCAGCATATTAATGCTGTCTGTCTTCACCAGGAGATGTGGGTGCAAAGGGATAACTAAAGGATAGTGAAGAAATACACTTGCAGATAGATACATATATATAAACAATGCATAATGTGCACAATACATATCAAGGCATTATGATTTTTTTTTTTTAGTGCCATTAAGATATTTGTATCTTCAAGAAGTGGAATAGAGTTTGATACCGCTTTGAACTGTATAGAACATAAGGATTGGTGTTTTAAAATTGAGTGCTCTTTGGAGACTTTTCTTTTGTAAAATTGCAATTCTTACCACCATGTATGTAGAGCTTCCAACTGTTTGTCTTAGACTGTAGCATTGACTTCAGGATTTAAGTCCTGATCCCCACAAATTGAAGTTGCAGAGAGTGGTTCATAATGTTAGTTTGAGTCAGGATTTCCATTATAAGGATACAATCTTGTAGACTGCTGATAGCTTTTGAGAAGTAGATACTTTTTTTGATTATGTTAAAGTTTGCCAAAATGTAGAAGGTTTTGGTCTTTGTCCTGTAGCTACTTGAAAAATACAGTTGAAATGTCGCTTCAAAGATTGTGGTTTCTTCTGTATACCATTTATTTAAATATCTAAAATGTGTTTTTGTGCAGATACTCTCCTGAAATATCTTCCCTCACTGGACAAGCAGAGAAATGCAAAAATTTCAATTCTAAAGGATCGCGATTTCTTAGGGTAGGTGTCTGTGTTTTTGCTCCCATGTGTGCTTTCTTTTCAGTTTTTCTGGGAGTCAAATTTGCTTCTATACCAAAATCCAGCATAAAATAATTACTTGTTTTATTTAACAAACTGATTTACTTAGTGTTTGTGGGAGAAGGTGGAAGTTGTAAACACCAATATCAAAGCTTGAGATAGGTTTCAAGGTCCAGGCTGTCTCCTAGCTGTGGACAAAAACAGGGTAAGGGGAGTAAAGGAGTCCTAGTTCTGAAGAGCAGACCTTCCCTTGGTGACACTTGTCAGGAAGGAAGCTATCATGCTGTAAAAGATCATGTACACTTTCTGCGTCACATCACTTCTGACTTTTTAGAAACCTGACCTTCGGATGGGATGGACCATCTTGGAGACTCCTCACAGCTCTTAAGTTGTTAAGTCTCGAAGCAGATGAATTGTAAGTTTCAGTACTTTTTGAATGTTTCTACAATGTGCATGTGCCATTTTTCTTTATTTGCTCTTTGCTCGCTGTGTATGAGATACTGGAGCAATTTGTATTTCCTGTATCTGTCTCATTGACTCCAGGTGAGAAGTGAAAAGAGGAAAGGCAAAGAACACCGTATAATGTAAAGTCATTGCTTATTTGGTGCTTTGGTCTTTTACTTTCTTGTCTAAAACAGTAGAAATGCCCCATTGTTTTCCCTTTCTATTTTGGGAACGAGATATTACTTTAAAGTTCAGACTCCAGACCTTTTTCCTGTTGGTTTGATGGGGCTTTTAAGTGCTGTTGATCTTGCTTGATTTCTTTGAAGCATGTGTTCCACAGGCTGCTTCTGAAATTCTAGGACCAAATAAATTGCTGAAATTCACCTCCAGTGACTGTCAGCGCAGTTTTGATCATTTGTTCCAAATGGCAAATGTGCCTTGAACAGCATTAATAGAAAATGGTTACCTGGGCTTTGCTTGTAATAGTAAATAATAATTAAAAAAAAAAAGAAATTCTGCTGTTTGAAGCTGTTTATGCTTTGAAGATGCATTGCTGAGTGGAATAAGTTGATTAAAAGAAGTAAAAATAAGTCCCTGTGGCAGTGGTTTCAAGTCCATGAAGCGTGTCGGTATGTGAGGGGAGGTTTACCAGGAGCCACTCTAATAGCTTCTGAGTGAATAGCTTTTACTCCTCACTGGTGCTGCTGAAGAAGCTGGTTGGCAGCGTGGCAGAGCAGTGAAGACTGGAAACCTTGGTCTAAATGTAAACTATGGCTTGGGCTGTAAGGGTAAGGGTGAAGGACTGGGAGGTGAAGTTCTCCTTTGGACCATTAAACCCTCTTCTCTTTCGCTTGCCTTATCAGTCTCATATCTGAAAGCCATGTGCCTTTTTGATATATGCTGACCCTACTTGCCTTATGCCAGCAATGTTATTCTTAGCGTAACCGTATGTTTGTCATTCAGTTGGGGAATACGCAACTGATTGTGTCTTGTCCAAACATTTTTGTTGTAGTACTTCCTGGAGAAGAATACTGCTTGGTGATGTAATTTCAGCCAGAAATGAGCAGCAGACTTTGACTATAACAGCAAAAATATGCCATTTTTTAATAGAGGAGACACAACATGTCCTTCTTCAGGTAATTTGACTGGAAGAACAAGGGAGCCGAGATTCCATTCTCTCCTAGCATAAATGTACGGCAGTGATGGAAGGAATCGACTACACTGGGGTGGCGTAGGATTTGTTTCCAGGGTGACTGACAGCAGTAAATTGCCCAGCAGAATTTGTGGCTGCAGCAAAGAAAAGAGCCGAGTTACAAAGCTTACATGAAGCCATGTAAACAAGGGAAAACTGTTTAACTTGCTCTGCTTACAGTATCAATGTGTTTGTTGAGGTTACCTCTTAAAAGAAAATGCATGGTTGTATGAGGTGGGCACATAAAGACGTTGCAGACATGCCACGAGTGCCTTGTTGCAGAAAGTGAAGGCTGTATTCATTAAAGCCAGTCAAACCAAATGAGCTACTGATGTCAGCCAGTCTCCTGTGAGGGAGGTCTGTACTCTTAGAGAAACAATCTCTCCTTCCTTTCTGAATTTTGGCAAACAACATGTGTACTTAATGTCAAGTTGGATAGCTATCATGGAAAACAGTTATTGAAACCACACTTTTGCAAAGGAAACACTTACATGCACAGAGTATGAGGTGAATCTGGTCTTGAGCAACATCTTAAGGATAATAGGGCTTAGGAGCCTGATATCAAGCAAACATTTCCCTTCCTCTCCTTGTTTTTGGTCTGCTTGCTATCCATGTATGATCTTTTTTCCTTTATTTTCTTCTTTTTTTCTTCTTTTCCTATTACAGTGGAAGGTTAAAAAAAAAAATACTGTATTTTGACATAGGTCATGAAATCCCTACCACAAAGGAACTTTGCACAAATTTTGTGTTCATGTCTTACATTAAATAATGTGAATTTTTAGTAATTTAATCCTATTTGTATAAACTTCAGATTTCCCAGTTGAAAAGGAACAAAAAGAACCTCAAAAACCAGCTGGCTTTGGTAGAAGCGCTACACTTGGAAGACCTGAAGATACTACAAAAATCAGCCGAGATTCTTTGCAACTTGAATATGGCAACAACTTGACCCATCCGGAGCTGTGCTAGCATTGGCTGATTGGAGCTCATTTGCCATGGATGTGCCTTGCTCAACTGTTTTAATGGACTTCAGCAGCAAATTGTAATATAAATCGTCATCAGAATATGCCTAGTTTTGTTTATAGGGTCACATCAAACCCAGAGTCTTATTTTGTTCTGCACTGACCTTCTTCAATAATTCAAAAGGTTAGCCCAAATGCTAGGAGGGGAGCACAGGTGGCTTTCATCACGTCTCATCCAAATCACACTGCAGTGAGCAAAACAGCTTCTGGGGTCATTTGAGCAGCCCCAGGACTGTGAGCTCCAGCAGTCCTAGACTTTACAGCTGCCTGTCCGGCTAAAGCATGGATCATAGGTTCAAGCAGGTACTCCTCAGCTTGTATTTGAGTTCTGGCACTTGACAGAGAGGAGGAGGACAGAGCCACTTGTATTTGCCCTGTGCTGATCCTTTACTTTTTCCCTGAGATCTGTATGTGTCCCCAAGACGTAGCGGTTCACGTAGTGTTTGTTAGTTGCTGGAGTAGTAGATATGGGCTCAGGCACAGATGACTCCTGTTGTGACCAACTCCAAATCATTCCCTTTGCAGTTTCAGCCCAAATGCTTTTCGAATGTAAGGAAGTGTGAATTTCCCTCCTGTACTCTCAGAGCTCCCTCCAAACTCACTAGTTCTTGTTCTGACTCCTGCTGCGAATGAGAACTGAAAGGATATATCACTTTGAACTCTGTTTCTTATTTGGAAGACCACCCAGGCAATTAATTCTGTTTCCAGTCAGTTCTGGTGATCACACTGAAAAATATTCCCATCCTGTCTACAAGGGGGTAGTCTCATGAACTGCCTTTCAGTATTAGTTCTACTTCATAGGGAGCTCAAGCTCCCTGCTTCTGTTTAGAGGAGAGGCTTCCTCAAGGGGTATTTCAGGGCAGGACCCTTATTTAAGCTGTATAAACTTCATTTATAATTGTGGTTGTGTTGTGATTATTTTCCATTTTGTGGAGAATCATATTTCATGGAATTTTTCATTACTGCTTTTAGCATTTTTTAAGAACCGTGTTTTTTAAAAGTTTATTTTTGTAAATGTATTGGTTCATTTTCTCTAAGACCTCTCTATTTTTGAAATAAATGAAATTCTATACAGCAGTAAAGGCATTCTAGCTAATGTTATAATTTAAAGAAAAAATGCAACGAGTGAAAACAAGTATTCAATCTCAAGCACACATTCAGACTTTCTTTGGTATCTTGTGAACAAGAATGTTTTTTGTGTAAACTTGCTTGGATTTGAGGATTGCAGGGGTTTTTCCATGTTTTTTTTTTTTCTGCATCCGGTCTATTTGGGTGTACTGGTTTTGTCAAGGGTGGAATTAATGTTCTTCATAGTAGCTAGTATGGGGCTATGTTTTGGATTTGTGCTGAAAACAGTGTTGATAGTTTGGGGATGTTTTAATTACTGCAGTGCTTACACAATCAAGGCTTTTTCTGCTCCTCACAACAGCCCCACCAGCGAGTGGGCTGGGGGTGTGCAAGAAGCTGAGAGGGGACACGGCTGGGATGGCCAGCCCTGGCTGACCAGGGGGATGTTCTGTGCCATGTGGCATCATGCTCAGCGTATACAACTGGGGGCAGAAGAGGGAAGGGGGGACGACGGGACGTTGGGAGTTGATGGCGTTTGTCTTCCCAAGTCACCATTGTTTGTGTTGGAGCCCTGCTTTCCTGAAGATGGCTGAACACCTGCCTGCCCATGGGAAGCAGGGAATGAGTTCTTTGTTTTGCTTTGCTTGCGTGCGCAGCTTTTGCTTTGCCTGTTAAACTGTCTTTATCTTGATCAATGAGTTTTCTCACTTTTACTATTCTTGTTCTCTCCCCCATCCTATGGGGGTAGGAGTGAGCTAGTAGCTGTGTGGTGCTTGGTTGCCAGCTGGGATTAAACTGTGACATTGGGACAGGAACCGTCTTCATACCTGGAGCTCTGAGAAGGGCTTTCCTTACCTAGAAGGAAGTGGTTTAGATTGAAAAGTCTGGGGAAACTGAGAAGTGTAATTGCTGTTACTCAGTTTCCAAACCCAAAAGTTCTTGGTTTTGACATGCCATCTTCATAACCTCTTCCTAGAACTAGGAAATCCTGAAAACAGTTTTTCTGCCTTGTTAACTCTAATGCACCGAGACTTTTGTACTTTCAGGCTTTCTGTATTGTTCACATGAAGATGGTGACAGTGTGTGGTTACTTTATATTGCAGAGCAGAGGGCAGGGTGAATGGGAACTGAAGTGCTTTCTGGAGCTAGGAGCACATTTATTACATTCTTTGGGCCAACTTAATATCATATTTGCCTAAACTGTGGTTTTAACCCCTGCAAGTCACTTGGCACCATGTTTCATACTCTGGTCAGTCCTGTTCTGAAGTACCTCCTGGGGTGAGATGTCTGGATTTGGGAATGCAATTTCTACTAATCTCACCAAGGGCAATTCTCGTAAGCTCGTGTAAGGGTCCTTCTGTACCACTGAACCTGGCCACCGCAGGGACAGCAGGGCTGAGGCCCTGACCCTGTGACTCTTGCTCATTCATTTTGATTAGGTCTGCAAAAAGGTCTACAGAAGTCATGAAGAAGGTGGATGGTGACTGAGTATTCACAGTGCAAGAAATAAGGGCTTTCAAAGGAAGCTTGAAGAAGTCAAGTTCAGAATGTGGTAACAAATCCATTGATGTTATTAAGTAATATGGATACAAAAGTTGACATGGGTGGAGAGCACATATACATGAAAAATAGAGCTGTTGGCACTTACCAGCCACCTTACATAGTCCCCTGGTCTCAAAATACTTGAAGGTTGGGAGGGTATTGATGGCAAGTATTGTATGTGCTCAACCTGGGGTTTTATGACCTTCTTTTAAGGTGTTGGTGGACACTGTGGGAAACAGGGTACTGGGCTAGAGGGATCCTGGCTTTGAACAGGTCCTATGGTTTTGATGATTGCACTTGAACTGTTTGACCTCTTACTTTCTCTTAATAAAATCTTTTTCGTTCTCTAAGAACAGATGTGTTTCTCATTTTATAATTTTATACTGAGGTGGTACCAGAGTTAAAGAAGAGAAGGATGTTTGGTTGTTTTTTCTTTTTTTTTTCTGCAGATGGCTGTTTTAAGAACAGCTTCTGTACGATGTGTCTTGCAAGATGGATACTACTTTTGACAGAAGTTTATTTGCTTCGGTGTTGCACTGTAGACTACACATTTATACCAGGTGGTTTGAATATGGGCTCTACTTCTGTAACTCCTACCCACCCTCCAGGGAGTGCAGGAAGGGGATCTGGCAGGGCGGGAGAGCAGACAGTATGAATTGCTTGTCTGTCTCGTGCGTGTAAGCACGGCAGTAAGCCCCCAGCTTTACCTTAAGCACTGTAGCGAGTGTTCTGAATAGAGCCATGTGTGTTTAATGTCAGAGGCAGAATCCTGCCTGAATAAACTATGGGATTGGAACTAGTGCTTTTGTAACACGCATCAATAGCAAAAGGTTTTTTGACAGGAATAAACCAGCATAACACAGGTCGTGATTCAGCATTTATGTATATATGTGTCTAGTCAGCAAAAGCTTAAATTCTTTTTTGAATCAAACCTAAACTGTGTGCGAGACAGGGCATTCTAAGCTGGGCTTAGAGCTAGGGTGCCTGAGGAAGTGACTGTACTGGGAGTGCTCTCCAGCTGTTTTACAGAACACTAAATCAAGGTTTCAAAGAGTGAAGATGCTTACTGTCAGCCTCTACTTTAACTAGAGCCCCTTTGAGCTGCAAACATCTTAATCACTTAACTTCAGTGACGTGCTGTTAACATTTGGCTCTGGCTCTCTGTTACTATAAGAAGGGATTTAGCTCTGATCTTAGCGTGGAAAGACATACTTTATTTCTCTCTTTGTGTAAAGTTCCTTGTGGATTGTATCTGCAAATCTCAGCAGTAGTAGGAACAAACCCCAGCTGTTTACCATTAGCAATACAAACCTGGTATAGACCATGGCAGGGAGCTAGATTCTCTTCCAGCTGGTGCAGTGTAACTCAGAGAGACAGAAGTAAGAGTGCGTTTTGTGACTGCAGTGAAAACATTGGGCTTGGGTTGGTGTAAACCAGAGAAGCTTTATTTCTTGAGAAGCTTTTCACGGTAAGAGTGTGAGACAGAAATGGCACAGCTTGGGTTTGTTTTTTTTTTTGAGGGAGGACTTGATTTAGTGCAGTCTGAAGTCACTGAAAAAATGATAAACATGAAACTTCATGACAGTATTTTTCCTGTGTCAATTTATGTAAATATGGCAGGGATTTTCTTTGATCTGCTACAGAGAGTGGCTTCTAGTTTACAGCTTTCTTCAGCTGTAATGTGTGGAGATCATCCATCATTGCTAAGTGCCTTTAGACCTGTCTGTTTCAGGACAAGATAAGGGAGTATCAACTCTCATACCCTGATAATTAAAGCTTTTAGGTACACTATGAAAACATTTCAAAGATGACGTTCCCAAAGAAAGAGCTTTTAAAAATGCTAACTCCCAGGGTAGCCCTTCCCCACCTAGAAGGTAAAGAATGCCCCTTTAAAAATGCTACACTTTGGAATAATTTGAAGTGTTTGTTTGCGTTCACTGCATCTGTGACTACAGGGGTGAAGATAATGCACTCTAGGGCAGAGGGAAATTGTCCCAAAATAATTGTATGGGTTTCTTTACACGATAGATATGAACTAAAGTTGTTAAAATATTTACAAATTTTCCATCAGTTTTGACTAGCAATTGGTTTTGAAACACGTGAAATCCATGATTTATGTCATTTCAGCACAAAAGGTCAGTGACTGAATTCAATTAGAAACACTTGATTTTACCCCTATCTAACAAGGCTTAGGTGGCATAAGTCTGTTACAGGTTGGAGTGAAAAGGAAAAAAAACCCAAACATTTCCAGTTCATTCTATTGAATATTTCAGCGAATCTCCATAATTCCAGCATTAAGTTTTAGAAAGCATTGCAGTGAGCTGTATTCAGTGGAAAAGTAAAGATACTCCATGATCCCCAAACTAAATGGTGTAAAACTAGCATAAAACTAATGCAATCTCTGTGTTGTCCACTAGATGCTGCAACTGCTCTACAGAGAAATAAATTACAGTATATCCACACACAATTGTAATCCTATTTACTGCATTTTTAATAGTAAAAGGTGTTGTCTTCAATGATGCACCATGGTTGATATTAGATAAATAGTTGAGAATGTAGTTTTCGTTCTGCCGATTTCAAGTGAAATGTGAAGGTTTGTTATCTTTTCTCTTCTGTCACTTTTATTGTATTTTAACTTTTCTGGAGTTGCTCCTCTCTCAAGTTGAATCACATCATTTTTCCCTGAAATGATCACTGGAGACATAACTAATGGTTCAAATAATATTTGTTACATTAACTTAACCCTATGCAATGGAGAGCTGTCTGCTTATGTATTTTTTCTTGGTTTTTTCTTCAGAGATTAAGGACTAGATTCATCTTTTGCATACATCTCTTTCAATAATGTCCTTTGATGTGGCTAATTGAACTCCGGTTGAAACATTTCCTCTGTGTAGTGTGATTTTGTGGACTCTCCCTTGTGTCGGTTCTCCAGTATCTAGTAGTAATAAGCTGATGTTTGACCATGTCCTTCACTGGGGATTTCTTCACAGCCTGTTTTCATGACTTGTGTCTGCTTATTACTTTTGATGTGTGCTTGTTGCCTTGCTCACTTTCTCAGGGGCTTCTGAAACAGCCGGTGTGTACCTACACCGCATGACCTCAGAGACCCTTCAGATTGTCCCAGTTGCCCCACAGCTAAAAAGAGGAGGAATGGAGGGATCTGCTGCTTGCAAAGCTACTGTTGACTCCTGAAGCCGTCTCTCCTGTTCTTTAGTTCTTTCTCCTTGCCTCTAGTTCTTTCTCCTTGCCTCTCCTTGCTGGACCATATTGCGACATGCCAACCTTGAGAGCACTGGAGTGGATTGGGCTTTAGTACCCACCTGTGCGTGGTGGGAGGTAGGTATTTGCAGTGCATTTTTCATGTAAGAACGTTTTTCCTCTTTACATACACCTGTACTTGTTCCAAATCTGGCAGGACCAGCTATGTCTCAGCTGTGTCCAGTGCTTTACCTCTCCACTAGTATGAGGGTATATTTAGATTAGATATTAGGAAGAAATTCTTTACTGTGAGCGTGGTGATTCACTGGAACAGATTGCCCAGAGAAGTTGTGAATGCTCCATCCCTGGAGGTGTTCAAGGCCAGGCTGAATAGGGCTTTGAGCAACCTGGTCTAGTGGGAGGTGTCCCTGCCCATGGCAGGGGGGCTGGAACCAGATGATCTTTAAGGTCCTTTCCAACCCAAACCATTCTATGATTCTATGATGCCAGACTTGGGTTGGAGAAACTTTTAGATGAGCACTGTATCCCTTGCAGATAGATCCAACACTGGATATGCTATTTTAGTAGCTCCCTCCTGCTGGGGCTGCTCTGGAAGGAGCTGGCAGTGGCAGTTTGGCTCTTTTGACCCTTGGCAGGCAATGATGACTATGGAGAGGACAGAGGGACATTCTCAGCATGAGGCTGGTGCCATGCCTGTCTGGGCCAGCATCCAGAGCCTGTATCTCTATCCGTAAGAAGCCAGCAAGAAAGTGCCAGTGAATTTGTGTATCCTTCCCACGAGATGAACTTTGCATCGACAGAGATGCTTTGGTGTGGGTGGGCTGGCCTGCAGAGGATATTGGCGAGAGATCAGAAGGGACCATGCCATCCCAAGATGACTCATGCTGCTCTGAACTGTTTCTGAGGAGTACTTAGATGCTGGGCTAGCCAGTCCCTGCCTCTGGAGTGGGAAAACACTGCGTAGGTCATGACAGATTCCTAAAGGCCTGCTAGGGGTGCAGTGTGGGCTGGTCTGTGGAGGTGAAAGGGGAAGGGTGGGCTAGGACAGAAGAAGCAAGAGTGGTCCCACTGGAGAGGTGATGTTTTGTACAGTAACGAAGGGCACAAACTCTCGTCTGGCTTTTCTCTAAGTTAATGTACATAACTGGGCAGCCCTGCCGCTCCCTCAGAAATGGTGTGGCGGCCGGTGTGGAGATTTCCGTGGCTTTTTGGGAAGGGGTGGGAAGGTGAGAGGGGTAAATGTACAGTCTGGACAGCAAAACCTTAGAAGATCGTGTAGCCTCAGGCCAGTATGTGTGTGTGTGTCTGCGTGCACCATGCCGTGGCTAGCCAGTGCTACCCTGGTTTCACAGGAGCAGGGCTATTTAGTTTACTTGGCTGCGTAACCCCACTTTGGCATATTTTCTGCAGTGTTAGAGCAGGGGTCTTAGGCTGAAGGACAGAATGCTCTTTGTGCTGGAGCTGCAGTGACAGAGGGAGCCTTTTGGTTGTGCTGGTCCATCCGGCTGTCTCGCTGCTCCATGCTGTCATGCGCAGATGGAGAAGGGCACGGATCCCTCAGTGTTGCCAGGTGGGAGATCTCTCGTGTCAGGCTTCTGGCACGGCAGTATAGTCAGTCTCTGTGTCGTGGAGAGACATGTGATGCCTCCCACTGTCACTCACTGCGGGGGTTGTCCCGCTGTATGGAGTAGGAGTTTGGAGAATGTGAGTTGCTCTGGCTGGGATGCTCTTGGGTGTGGAGGTGTTGAGTGAGGTAGGGAACGTGTATTGGAGGAAACGGAAAGCAATGAGCAGTCCCCAGATTTCCTCTGGTGTTTCAAATGGGGTGCTCTCATGATCACCCCTTTGAATATGCTCCAAGACTAAGATGGTGTGGGATGGTCAGAGAGCTGGGCTTTGAGCATACAGCCAACAGCATTCACAAAGACAGTGTAGGTGTGGCGCTTGGGACTGCTCTTCTATGTCACACTTGATAGAAGTTGGCTAATGTGTTCAGAAAATAGGTGAGTGGAAGGGGGGAGTAGCATATTGAGATATACAGAGATTTGTTTTCTCCTGCATCCAGGCTAAAATCACGATATAAAGTCAGAAATTTTGAACTTGAGCTTAACTATGTTGGAGACAATGGCAATGAAGAGTGCTTGTACTCCTCCAAAGAAATCCCTGCCATTGGGAATAGCCATTCCCTTTCTAGATACAGGTAGAGAACCACATATGCTTGTCATAGGCCCTGAGGAGCATAGCAGATCAGTCTGGTCTGAACCTCAGGAGACTTAACATTGTCTCTGTCCCTGGCTGCTTCCAGCAAAAACTGTGAAAAATCAGTTCATTTTATGCTGATTTAATTGCACTTGACTCAAATGGTGTTACACCTTGCTTTTGATATCTGGCCTCAGGGCTTTGCTAGGTATAGTTGAAGTCCAAAGCTTGCTGACGGAAATGAATTTATGTAGGTTCAACCCTTATTTTCTATATTTTTTTTTTTTCAAGTAAATAACAAAAGGCATTGCAATTACAGGGAGGTCACTACTGCCTGGTAGGAGGATCAGAGAGCATGACTCCTCTTCCAACCTACTCTTTGCACTGGAAGTACCAGGGTGTCAGTGGAGCCATAGAGGAACAGCACCCGGCACAGCTCAAGTGCCATGGTTGGGCTGCCATATGCCTGCCTTTTTACTGAAAGGAGTGTAGTTTGGGTGGAAACAGCAGAATTTGTTTCAAACTCTGGGTCTTCCAGGAGGCAGAGAGCTCCTTTGGTGCAGCAGTGATTGGAGTGTGCCTGAGCAGCCGCATCTATCCAGTCGAGCAGTGCATGAAGAGCTTTTCATGTCCAATGAGACCTGCACATGCTGGTCTTAATGTATGTGTGCCAGGCAATCGATTTGCTCCTATGCAGTCTGATATATGTCACCTGTACATGCTCTGGCCACCTGGGTCTTATAAATAAAGCCATATGTGCACAATAAAGCCACCACATTCATGCCTGTGGGACTCCCTGACAAGTGAGTCCTTGGTTTATGCCCCCCTGAGAATAATCAGGGAGCCTGAGGCAGGAGTCCTTTCCTGAAGTCTGAAAGAATATCCTTGCTGAAGTTTTGAGATGTAACATCAACAGTACGAGGAAACTCATATTGCAACATTGCTTATTTTTATTAACATATTTTTCAAAATTCTTGGGAGGATCACCTGATGAGGATAAACACCTCCCCTCACCTTAAAAAAGAAAGAGAAGTAAAAATGGAAAAACAATGGGTTAAACATTCCTAATTTCAAAATAAAATGTTTTTGTTAAATAAAATGTGCAGAGAATTGTTGAACAAAGAAACCCCAGACCATTGCAAAATGAAACAGCATGAAAAATGTTCTTAATGTACCCACATTCTCTGGAGTTTTCCCTCTGCCTTCCCCACTGGTTCAAGATGAAAGTAAGATTTGAATCTAAGTCAGTAACAAGATGCAACTGTTGAATGTCAAGTAGGGGGGAAAATGTGAGCATTACTTGGATAATTCAGAGAACAGCTGCTGCAGCTACTCAGCGTTGCACTAGTTGGAAAAAGATGCTACTCCCCTTGGGAGGAAGAAGCAAATTTCTGGTAACTTGATGTCCTTGGGGCAACAGGCAACATGGTTGTGATGCTGTGTGAGCCCAGGCCAGGCAGAGATTGGGATTGGGATCTCACAGGAACCTGCGAGGGTTTGGGCTTTGGCATCTCTGTGCCACGCTTCCTCCCTCCTAAATGCTTGCCTGCCTCTGGTGGGGTGTAGGGTTAGAGACGGTGAGGTGAGCAGATACCACGATACAAAGACCTGAGACTAATATTCTTGACAGTCTTAGGTAGTAAATGTATATCTAAATGGACCACAATTCTGTGTTTATTAGTCAAAAGAGGACTAATAGTCTGTTATTTAAATAATTCTTTAAATACCTCTTACAGTCATATAGCTTGAGCTATTTTTACCTGTCTCAAGGCTCTCCATGATGGATAAATATTTTTAAAAGTACAGTATTTGCTGGTTATTACTGGTTGCAGCTTATATGTAAATCAAGTGCCTCTGACAGAAAGCTCCACTGTATGCCCTCTTTGCACTCTGACCACTTCAATATTAGAGAATCATTCTCTCCATTAGTGCACTTACATTATGAAGAATGATGTGGAACAGAGGTACTAGCAACTCCTCCTTTGTTTATAGCTAGAAAATATCTGACTGCTTAAAAGAACATGAAAACGAGTTTTGTCTTCCTTTCCTATTACTGTCAAACAAACTTCACCTCCGCGCTCAACATCACATGGAATTTGTCACTGGCAGGAAGCGTAAACCCTACCTTGTGAATATATAACTTACAGTCACTTCAGAGGGAGAAAAAAAATCCTTTCATCATGTTCAGTTTTCTTCACTGTTTTATTTCACTTAAAACATCACTCACTACCAAATGGTATTTGTCAGTAGTAATTGGCAAATGCTGGAGGCAGTTTTCAAGGCTGTCTGAATGGAAAATCTCAAAGCAGTTGTCTGCACTGAAAGAAAATATTACATTTGATCTTTTTATGATTCTTGCAGACATGATGTATGTCTGCATTCCTTAGCGTGAAGAATTCTTGGTGTTTGGGTTTCTTTTCCTTTAAATGACAGGAAGTAACACTTCACTGTTATGTTGCAGTATTGTCTGAGAATTAACCACAACATAATGGTAATGTACATTTTTTTTATGCTTTACAGAGATTCGTTTTTATTAGCCATTTATTGTGGTTTTGCTTGTTGGCAAGCTTCAGATCCTCTGAATGATAACTATGGCTATTGCATTTCAACTACATTTGTATTTAGACGCGTATTTCTTCTGATGTCTTCTTTTTAAATAATGTCTTTCTCAAAGATTGCCTTGCAATAAATCAGCTCTCCTCTAATGCAATTGTACAAATGTATTATTGCACCTCTGCCTCTCTGCTTTTTGTTCATCAAGACAAAGGATAGATAGCATGTTACACGAACGCTGTGGTTCAGGTCTGCAGAGCTGGAATGATCCTAGTGCCAAGTAAAGCCCAATACCGGGGAGTGGAGGACACAATAGTAGGTGAGTAGTAACTCTGGGAGGCCCTGAGAGCCTCAAACACTGCTTAAAATCACCATTGTTGGGCTCCTCAACACTTTAAAACCTATTGGCATGTGAAGTGCAACTGATTCCCATCTTTGGTTTTCCATATAACAAAATGCCCATTGGGAGCTTCTTTTACCTCCAGCGTTGATGATGGCTAATCCCGCAGTATGCTAATAGCCTGGTAGCACAGATCAGGCGTGCCAAATGTCCCTCTGTCCTGGAGGTGAGCATGTTGTTACTGGTTGCAGGACTAACACCTTGCATCTGGAAAAGTCACTAATGTCCTAGCCTTGTGATTCCCAAGCATCTGAGGGCAGCAGTTCTCTGCAGCTACCTGAAACACAGCAATAACTTGGTGGTACCATGGTCTTCTCAACAAAAAAGAAAAAAAAAAGCGACAGGTGGGTATGCAGCTTTGCATGGGATGCTGCTTCAGTGGTGGATGGCTGCTTTCTGCTGCTCCTGGCCCAGTGAGGGAAACCCCTCTGTGCCCTGGCGTCCTGTGAGGATGACTACTCCCTTCTTCCTGCGATGAGGCACAGGTGGGCTGGGCTCTGCCATCAATGTCTGTGTGACAGGCAAGGCTCTTCTCTTCTGCCATCTCCTGCTGGCTGCTGGATGAGAGAAAATAAGCACTGTTTTGAGGTCTTTCTAGAAGAGGCAAAATTGCTGAAAACTTATTCAGAGAGCACCTCTGCTGTCACCTAAGGGCCTACCATCTGCCTCTTTCTGCTATAGTATGGTTGGCCCCGAAAACGTCAAGACTATATGAAAAATAACTGCGCTGATTTTTTATTTTGTTTCACTTACCTTCTGGTTTCCAGCTGTATGAAACTCAAATCTTCTTTACAACAATCAGAAGAAGGAAAGAATGATTTTTTCCATACAAGCGAGAAGCTTGATTCCACAAACAGAGGCTTTAAATTCTGCAACAAGCAGAGTCTGAGGGCAGCTCTGAGGTACTTCTGTAGCATCTTGGTTGTATCACCAGAAACAAATGAAATACTAAAATCCCGGCTATCACCTGCAAGAAAACTGTGCTATGTGGCCTGGTTTGCTAGAGTTAAACACAATGCTGTCATTGGTGTAGATGGTGCTCTGAGAAACAAGGCTCATAGTGAGGGGTGTGTGTGTACACAGTATATACACAAACACATGTGTGTATACGTACAATTTCCTTTTAAATGTCAACACACCCTTCAAAAGAGTGTAATCCCACGGGAGAGAAATGACAGCTCATTTGAAAACAATGCTGTGTTTGTTTTATTTTGTACCAACCATGAATTAAGTTGTTTTCCCTCCATGAAAGGTTGTGGGTTTTGCACTGAGTCATTGTGGGACTGTTGGCCAGGACAGGTCACATAAGGCTTGTGTGTTTGCAAACGGAGACCCGATCAGCTAAATTAGGTGTTTGGGGCAGCTATAGGGGCTTCTCTTAGGGTGCCTGCAGTGGGCTACGAGTGGGCAGAGTCAGCTCACAGGCTGGGAGAGGGGAAGTTGAAGGCACCTCAGGTGCTCGTTCCTCAAAGCATTAGAAAGGCTGCTGGAGGCTTGAGGGGACTGTGAGGGTCTCGCCCTCCAGCCATACTGCCTCTGCCCACAGCCTTCCATCTGCTCCCCAAGGGTGCTGTCACCCCAGTCCCCCTGCCCCACAGCCCGAAGCCCCACACACAGAGAACCAGGCTGCTTCAGTCCCAGGAGAACTATTCCTCCTGTGTGGTGGAGGCATCAGGCTGCTGGGACGGTGGATGCAGACCCATAGGAAGTGGCAGTTTGTTAATTTTGCTGCCTGTGGAAGAACTTGGTCTCAGCGCAGTGCATTACTTCATATTTTGTCTCTTTGTCTGTGATGAAAGCTCACCCTCTCCTGTGTATAGAGATGCCCTCCCACACTCATTGGGCAGTACTCAATAAGAAATACCTTTTTTTTTTTTTTTGTGGCCTCTGACTTGAGCTAGTCAGCCACATCTGCTGTGGCTCTGAAGACTGTCACTTTTCCACAGTTTCCAAATTAATGCCACATCACGGATTCCTAAGCCAATAACACAATTAGTTAACAAAACTATGCAAGATCATGAGCAAAAATTAAAGAGAAGCTGCGACAGTCTTCTATCCCCCGAAGTTTTGTGGGCCTTGTTAAATTATTATCCGCAGGCAGTTACTGTTGTCTTCTTGTAAATCTTGTGTGAGAGTATTCAGGAATGTTTTGCTTTATTTTTGTCACCAATCAACAGAACAATAAATGCACAAAGAACCCTCCATTTTTCTCCCCTCTGTTGACACATGGAGCTGAGGACTCGGTGATGTGTGTGAGAAATGATCAGTCTTTTACAAAAAAGTTCCAGTCAAATGTTTGCACCAGAAGGGGAGGCTGTGATGCCAGACGCAGCAGAAAAGCTCTGCCTTATGTCACTTAAGTTCTTCCTTCTTGTGCGATATGTGCGGGACCATGTGGTCAGTGAGAAGGCGTGGGGAACCATGGCAATGTTAGAGCATCAGCGTCCTTCAGACATAGAAGGGTGCAGCAGCCATGGATCCAAATAAGGGTACTGGGTCTAAAATCTGAAGGTTTTGGGGTCTTTCAAGTCAGTCTAGATTTGATAGTCTGGATCCATCTCTAGATGACAACTTGGGAACAGCCTTGCTCCAATGAACTTTGAACTGCTAGAAGGTACATCCTAGTGTGTCAGAGATGGGAGGAATGGCAAAAAGAAAGGAAGAGAGAAAGAGAGAGAGAGAAAAAGAATGAACAGATGTGGCTGCAAGGCATATAGGAAAGAGAAGAGTGTATGCAATAATCACGAGGGTTTCAGAAGCATTAGTCTTGGTTTTCACACAAACAATCACTTCTGAATAGGTGATGAACTTTGTCAGAGCAGAAGCATTCTGCAGAACTGGTGGGCTGCTTTTGGGTAGTGCAATATCAGAGTTCGCTACGTGCCAGAGTTACCCAGGTGCCAGTCGATGAGGTATATTTTTAAATGGCCTTTTAAATAAAACCCATAACCTGGGCTGTGATGAATTGTTTTGTTATATTTGAAAGCACATTGAAGTTCCAGCCAAGATCAAGACTTCTTTGATTTGAGGTAGTCATTAGAAGTTGTTTTTTCATTAAGTCAGTTGCTCTAATTTGTACATAATGTTTTAGAGCTTAAAAATTCAACAAATGCATATTTTTACTTGCTTTATTCATTCTTAATATGTTTTAATAGCTAAAATCATTTAGTATGTGTAATTTTAAGATTATTTTAGGGTCCATTTCCAAATGTTCATCTCCCTATCACAACGCACACAACTGAACTCAGTTTAAAACATTTTATTGATTGAATTAATTCATCTTAGTGCCCCTCCCAGACAATGTATGTCCATGCTCTGCAGTATAATTACTGTGTTCAAGAGCTATGCAGATCCACAGACAGCCATCAGGAGCAAAAAAAGTGGAGGTAGGGAGTGCTTCCTCCTGTCCTAGAACAGTTTGTTTGCGGTCAGAATGAGCAAAAAGCATTTCTATCTGCCAAATATGCACTGTTTCTGACCTTTTAAGGTTAAATAAATGAATCAGCATGTGTCTTGCTGAATTCATGCTGATTTGAACTGGCTGACAGTTATTTGGGGTAAAATTCAATTCTGTGCAAAATAGCCATTCTTCCACTTACTTTCTAACACGAGCTATTCGACCAGGAACGAAGAGATGCGCAGGCCACATTTCAGCCCTTTCTTCAGGAACAGACTCACTCCATTGCACGTTTGTTCTTCATTTGAGACACTTTGAAGTCAGTGGGATATTTAAACTGGAGATTTGACTGCCTTCAGGGTAAACCTTGTGACTGTCGGGTTGTGGTGTATGAAAGTACAGGTTCAGTGCTCAGCAGCAGATAAAAAGGCAAAAAGACTATTAAAGATTACTCGGAAAAGGACAGGGAATGAACAGAGCATTTTTCAGCTTCTGTATAATTCATAACTCCTTTTAGATAGCAATAATGTAGCACAGTGTAGCATAATGCAATACAATATAATGTAAATAATATAACACACTCCTCTGATTATCACTTCTTGAATACAACAAGACTAACAAAGGTAAAGAGAAGAGCAAAGACTGAAGTGATCCCTGCAGAAAGTAAGTTTAAACTTGCCAATTTTCCAAAGTTTTGGAAAACAGACAAATGGGATAGGAAGGGGTTATGACAGGAGACTATAAAATCCTAAATAGTATGGGGAAGACAGATAGGGAAAGGGTAAATAGCCTTTGTCAAAACACAAACAGTAGGGGGTGCCTAGTGGGATTATAAAGCAAAAAACAAAAAGGAAAATTTTTTCATAGTAGTGCATAATGGTTTATTGAGCTTATTGCTGCAAGATGTCTTGGAGGCCAAAAGGAGAAAGGGTTTCCAAAAGGGTCAAGGCAAGGACAGAGCTGATGGTCTGGATGCAAACTGAAGCAAGACCATCATAGTTATTCTGTGTCTTATGCTTTTCCCACATCTATCCTGACTGCTTGTCAGAGACTGGACATTGGGACAAATGATCCTAGTTCTCATACGGAATTGTCATTTCTTTCTATGTTTTTATATTCAGAAGCTGCCAGACAGTAACCTCACCAATGTATGTTTTGCTGCTTGCTCTCTTCCAGCTCCATAACCACGAAAGGTGCGTTATATGCCCATAAGCTGCAAAGTGGGAACAGGAGGTGATTTCTACCTCCTGAATGGATAATTTGTGTGCTAAACTCCTACCCAAAGCAGTTGAAGATGTAAGCATGTCATTATATTTTTCAGTAATGCAGCTCACAAAGAGCTAGTTCATTGTGGCTAATTTCTGAAAGACGTCAGTGGGGTTGGACTTGTGTAGTGCTTGAGGAGCACACTGATCAAGAGCAGTAAAACAGATTGTTTCTGATTTTGCAGAGGATTAACTTGAGAGAGAACTCCAAATAACAAACCAAACTATTCATGGCAGAATGAAAGGAAATGATAATATAGCTTCCCAGAATGATGGACTAATACTTCGGTGCTGCAATAAATTTGAGAAAGTTAAAACAAAAGGAGGAATTGGCACAGGTGTGCAGTTGTTTCCAAAGGACGAAAAATACAGTGCAGAGCCCACACATTAGCAGGTGATAAGGTTGCAGTTTGGAAACTCGCAGTGTCTACCCTTTTATCTAGACAATTGTGTTTATTAAAATGTACAGGTCTCCTGTGTCTGCTTAAGCTGTCCAACTTTGTGACTTAAGAACAGACTTAAGAATTGCTCAACATTTTTATTATTAAAATCTTTAAGAGCCTTTCTTTGGCAAATCCTTTCTGGGTTACAAATCTCATTTAGTCAGGATAAGCTTTTAAGGGAAAAGCACTGGCACTGTAACAATGTCCTACTCCTTATAAACTGCACATAATTTAAAATTGTTTAATGTTTATATATGTTTAAAAGAGATGTCTTAAAATGTCTATAATGTTTAAAAGAGAAATATGACAAGTTTAGTGGATTTCAGTGGTATTTCAGGACCTTAGGATCCTGACAGTCCATCTCAAAATAAAACAGTGTTTTATTTCTGCCTTATAGTTCTCCTCCAGATGTTTTGAGACATAAATGCAAGTTTAAAAAAATCATACTAGTAACCTTGGCTTGCTGTGTCTCTTACTAAATTTTTCATTTCTTAATTTAAAATTATTTAGAATAACAATTACTGACGAATAGTTGGTTTAAGATTCTTGGTATGTATGGCTTGGATTTGGTGCTTCATCACTTAGTTGCAGACAAGTATATTTTTAAGAAGCTCTTGTAAGACTTGCAGGAAATATATATGAGATTTAAATGTCAGGTCTCAAGGGAGCTGAGCACTATGCACAATTGCTTTTAGTTTTTGAGTTGTGTGATTCTACTAATGACGTAAATGATGTTTTTTGCCTTTTTCTGCTTTTTCCAGGATGCCTTTGCAATGAGATGCTTTGCTGAATTTTCTGTAGTCCCTGCATTATTTTAAGAAGAAACCAAATGAACAATTATGGAAATGTAACTCTGAGGTGCTAGTGAAAAGGAAGACAGGGTACCCCTGTTAAAGAGGCAGCAGGAATCAGAAAAACTAGTTTCTAGGTCTACAACTACGTACCCTTTATCTGTCTTTTGTCAGGTTACCTGCCTGTAAGAACTGGAGCAAACCCAGTACAAGATCCTCTGGACGCTATTTTGGCTGTACAGAGAGCAGAGGTCTCCCTCTGCCCCCAGCCACTTCTGCATAGGATTCCCTCATGGTTGTTCATATTTGTTCTTCGTTTTGGGGAGGAATAAAAGCATGTGCAACACCTGTTCTGGTGAACTGATTACTCTGTTGAGTATTCAGCAGTGAGGTATGAATCACAACATTACACGGTGCTGTTTGCTTTCATAAAATATACATGATGCAAGAGGGGTCATATCAGATATTTGCTTATCTTTTGGCTTGTTTGAAGACCAAACCACAGCCATGTTGGGATAAAACAACTGAGGTTAGATAGAGCTAGTAGTGTGTTGTTAAGTCCTCTCCCAGCTTACCACGAAAACCTCAGCGCTGATACGCTTTTGCAATGTGTACAGACTAATTAAAAAAAGGTAGCTTACTGGAACGTCACAGTTGGCTCTCACAGAGTGGTGCAAGGGAACTGCAAGCCTGCACTGGGAGACAGCAAGGGGTATAACGCCAGTGCCTTTCCTAGCATGATCATGCTCCCAAGGGGACACATCTGCTTGGAAAAGCACAAGAACTGGGATTTTCAAGGGTGCGTATGCTGAGCCCAAAGAAAATCAACGTGTGTGGAGTGCCTGATTGCCTTAGGCACCTTTGAGAGTCCAAAGCAAAGGTGATATCGTGGCTTATTCTTCCAGTGTATGTACAGAGCCAAAGAAATGTCTTAAAGACAAGAATCTTACAGCATTTTCACTGTAATTATAAAATAGTTCTGACTGATTTATAGAGGACTGGATGAAGGAAACAAGACACAGGATATGTATAATAAGAGTTTCTGCAAACACACCTGAGCTGGTGCAGAGCTGGCTGCAGTACTGACAGGGGTGGAGGGGAGCAGCCCACAGCACAGGTCGGAGGTGCTGGTCAGTTTTCAGATGATTAGAGATGTTAACGGCCTCATGGATTCACAGATGATTGGAGCTCCATCCTGCTTAGCCATCCAGTTAATCAGAACTTGACAGCACAGACACAACTTTTGACTGCAGTGCCAACGTACTTACTGTAAGTTGTACTGACACACGCCGCTGCGTTTTTGTCAGCGCTGACTTGGGCTTCATACTGCCTTCTGCAACCTCTGTGTGGTTAAAATGTACCCCATGAGGATGGCTGAATTTCATTCCTGTGTTGCACACCCCTAGAGGTCCGCATGAATCACAAAACCACCACCTCAATATCTCTTGCATTGTAAGGGCGTCTTCACTTGATGACACGTTTTAATGAGAAGTCTGCAGGATTTGGGCACTCTCTAGCTTTACCTGGCAGCTGAGCACTGCTCAGTCCACAGTGCTTGTCCACAGTGCACGTTAACACAGCAAATTTCTGGATGAAACTTTATAGCTCAATGGAACAAATTCCATTTTACTGTGTCCTCACTTTGTGCTACTAAGAGGTGAGAAACAGACCCCTGTCCAGTAGTAGAGAGCATACTGCAGTTTTGTTTGTCTCAGCTCTGCTTGCATGCAGAATATTTTGGACCTGCTGGTCTCCTGAACCAATTACCTCTTATACCACATGCACAATGCAACAGTTATGGGCCCTAAGATGTGTATGGCGTGGATCTCAACCAGGGTTCTTAGCATCTGCAAAGGGTCTGTTGCCATTTTCTGCATAGAAACATAGAAGATGTTCTGCTTTTCAGGGTGTCATTGAGAGTAGCACTGACCTAGGGATGTTAAAATGACAACTTCTTATGCAGCCTGAGCTGAAAAACAAATAATCCTAGGTCTCGAAGTAGTAGCAGCCAGTCCTGCAGCCCACCCACTGTTCAATGCTGCCAGAGCACCACGCTGAACATGTGCGTCTGGATGAGAAAAAGCCATTCTGGCAAGTGCGCCTCTTCCCGTGTTGAGGTTTCCATCTGTTTCCATTTGCTCTGAAGGGATGTGGGGAACACGCCTCTTGAATATTTGAAGATAACTGCATGCTTCCGCTCTGAAGAGCAAACATCTCCTTGATGATAAGATCTTTGATGACATATCGTGGATTTCTGCAATGAAGGATTGCTCGTGTCCTGTGCTATCGGCACATGGAAGAGCTTCTGCCCTGGCTGATAACACGCTCACTGGACAGGACATGTCAGTAGCCTTCTGCTTCCCAAGCCAGCGCTGCAGATCTGTACATCGCAGTGCTGAGGAAAATGGCAGCAGGTGACAGGGGAGATGCTCAGGACCAAGGGTGAGTTTATACCCTGAGATATTAGCCATATTTTGGCAACAGTGCTATTCACTTGAAAGGGCAGTGCATTTTTTTTTTGTTTTGTTTTGTATTGTACTGTTAAATGTGGAATTTACCGCAGCACTTTCCAAAACAAATACACCCTCCCTTTTGCGTCATATGAATTGTCTGTACCTGCTGCAATATAAAACACGATAACGAATTAGTTCAAACATATCATGGGGCAAATAAGTGGCAGCGTTAAGAAAGATGCCTGCTGCTGTTCTGCTGAAGTTTTCTTTGAGCTGGATGTACCTCTATAAGCCAGATTTTTATAATTTTACTCACTTTAAACATTATACACTTATTGCATAAATAATTCTTCTGGAGTCTGTGAAATAATCTACATCTTCTCCCAGGATAATCTCACTTGTAAACACAACACTAATCTTCGTACTGATTTGTCAGAGGTATACCTCTCTAATCCAGGTCATCACCTTGTGTCCAAACAAAAATCTTGGCTGCCCCTTGGCAATATCCTTATGGGTGTCTAGCTGTCAGCTCAACAACAGCATCACTGTGAGTGTACAATAGCATCATTTTGCCTGTCATTCAGTTTATAATCTGCATATTGATATGGGGCCAATTTCTTGTCCATTTCAAACAGCAGCAAAATCACCTCTCCAAATAAAAACCAAAGAGACACAGAGATATTCAAGAACAACTTCAGTACTTTGCCATGGCTTTAATAGGTCTCCATCTGTTAACTGCAAGCTAGATCTTACACAGGACGAGGTGCCTGCATCTGCCAAGCCACCTTGTTATCGTTCCTTTACCTTGCTGCTTACAAATAATTGCACTTGTTTCCTCGTGTTTCTTGCCTGCAATGTCTCTTGGTTTGTACTTCAACTGTAAACATCTTGGAGCATGGGAGGATTTTGTGTGCTAAGCTTGTACAGTAATGAACATGTTTGGGTCCCAGTCCACGAGAAAGGCTTGAGGACACTTAAAAAAAAAGAAATCCACATCAAATCCATAAAGACCATTGCAGAGCATTGTCTACTAAACCACAGTACAGGGTCAGAGCCTGGTAATATTTAACTTGCTGATCTCTTGCAATTATGCAAAAAAAAAAAAAAAAAAAAAGGCCTTGTCTCTTTCATTCAGTTCTCATTTATGCAAAAAATTACTACTTAGATTGAACGACTGAGTATTCTGTGCAGACACACTGCTGCTATGTAGCACTCAGGTTTTTTGGCATTGCAGGCACCCAGTGACACAGGCTGCATCTGAAACTGTTCAACTGCTTCAATCTACAGTGCTTAATATGTCTCTGAAATTTATCCGGAAAACCAATTTAAAAAATAATCTTTCAGGTTGGTTTTCAGTCTAGGGCGTTTTTCCTCTGTTCCAAGGCACAACTGCAGGCAAAGGGCCACTTAATGCTTTTGCTGACGCTTGTAGTTTAGAAGAGGTGCACTTTGCAAAATATCACTGCCATTTTATTATTCAGAAGGCAGACAGCAAAGGCAATCCTGTACTTCGTTACAGAGCATATGACCACGTCAACAAATATATGTATAGCATCATGACTCAGGCCTCAACCCACACTCTGGACACCCAAAACTGTTGTTACAGGCACAAATCTGTGAATCATGTGTCATTTATAGTAAACTGGGCTTGGGTATTGACTGGTCAATACGTGGCCTTACTCTGGCCATCACTGATCTCCTTTAATGTGCCTGGTACCTTTCCTGGGCAGTGTGACTCTATTACCTAGCTACTGAGCTCCTGGTAGCTGCTGTAGTTTAGACTTTCCAAATGTCTTTTATTAAGATGCTTTCTGCATCCAAGGCAGGCCAGATATTCCATTTGGATCCTCCTGGGTTCAAGTGACAATAAACTAAGGAATAGCTAGCCTTATTAAAAAATTTCTTGATGCATTCACTATTGAATAGCAGGAGAAACAGAGACAGAAAGTAATGAACCCCTGAATGCAATTCTGCAAATTCTCCTCTGATCACTTCCATGATGGTTCAATCTGAGTCTCTTTCTGCACGGCTGCCTTGCACTCTCCCTTATCCTCTCTTAGCAGGGAACAGTCCTGTTTCCTGTCAGCTGTGGCCACTGTCTCCATCCATGTGCTTTCCACAATTTCCAGGCTTCTTTTCTCCTTTGCTCCTATGCTTGTATTAAAAGCTTTTTCAAGTGACTGTGGGCTAAAAACTTAGCTCCTCTGCTGGACCAACAACTCTGGCATTGCTGGCCCTTGACTCCTCTGCCAACCTTTCCTGGACTTAGGTTAGTATTACCTCCCTGTTATTAAATGTATGCTGTAAAGTCACACTGAAGATGACTTTTAAAAAGAAGTTATCATTGCTTTCTGTAATAATCATTTCCTTAATTCTTCATGTGTGAAATAGCATAATGTTGTTGATTTATCAGAGAGCTGACCTCAAGCCCACAGGAAGATGTGATCACAGAAAACTTACTAGAGGCCTGATGCTGCTGTTCGGACCATTTCTCAAGTTCATTTGATGTTTAGGAAAACATCCCTGAGATCACAATCCGCTGCCGTGGATTTCAAAATGCAGCTTCTGCCTGGGCACATAAAGAGTTCAAAGGAAGGGAGTCCCTTCCTGTGTTTGGGGTACATGATCTCTTTCTTGAAGCCCTGAGGTTCAGGCAGAGGAAGAAAACAGCCATGTTTATTTTCATGGTTAGGAATGAGTTGTGGTAGCTCAGCAACGAAAGCTGGAAATACAAAAGATAGAACGGCTGCCCACCCGCTTTGTAAACTCAGCGCAGGTGGCTGAAAATAATACCTGAGCAAATATCACCAGTCACTTCTGAAACTTTCATTGTATGAACATTTGCTGTAGGTGGTTCACACATCTATTGGCGTTTGCTCGGCAAACAACCTGCGTTGGAACAAAAGAAAAAGGCTTCCAAGGAACAATTATGCATTAATTAACCTTTTAGATAATGTTATCAGCGTTACTTTTTCTGCCATTATGAACTGTAAGGCTGGTCTCCATTTTAATCTTAACATTGACACTACTTGTGTTTAAAAGTGGTGGATTTTTTGGCTTGTGTGTTTTGGAGACCCCTTGTCCCCTTGTCCCCAAGTCTGCTTTTTGCAAGGGAGGAAGAGCCCAGCTGATCAGGTAGCAAACTGTGCGGTGTCTGTTCATCTCCCTGATTCTCCTCCAGGGATGTGGGCAACCTTTTAATATTTGTGGGTCTCAGTTTTCCTCTGTAAAATTGGAAAGCTCCATTATCCTATCCTCTGAGGAGTATAATATTACCCACAGAAAGATATGTATTGTGGATGCATATTTCTTCCTGTAGGTAGGCTTTTTTCAAATAAGGAATTCAGATTTTTGCAAGCTCTGTTTTAAATAAAAATTAATTAATATTAAGAGAATTGGCTCAGGGAAAGCTTTCTGTACTGAAAAATGTGGCCTTCAGACTCACCATTCATAGGTTGGGTGTTTGGAGTAGGAATTATCAATTGCATTTTTTCATAAAGAAAAGGGTCACAGCCTTTTTTTTAGATCATTACGTCTTTCCCTGTTCAAGTTCAGCCTTGAGTGACCAGATCTGGAGTGTGGGTCTGTCTAACATATTAATCAGCTCAGAATGCTTCATTAAGATCTTCAGGAAGAAAATTGTTTGCAGCTTGATTTTTAGAAGCCCACCAGCAATTTCTTTTAGCCCTCATAGTTCAGCACGAAAGAGTCTTGACCCCTGAATAAGGCTATGGCAACTTTAGGACAAATAAAGAATAGGAAGGTAATTTGAAATATGCTGTTCAATTATTTTTGGTAAATATATGGCAGATGCTTCAGAAGATTTTAAAATTATATATATTTCCTTCTAGTGCCCTTTGAGGTATTGCATTTTTGGGCCTGCCTGAAGTGATGAAGATCCCTGTAGGATCAAACCTTCAAGCCTCCCTCCCTCCTTGCCTCCTACACCAGAGCAGAGGTACCGTCCATGGTTTGGGGGTCCTGTGGCTGTACCCAGGATCTGAGGAGGCAGGAGCCTTCCTCCTTCTGTGCCTGCAGCTACAGCCCTCCAAGCCCCTTCACACCAGGTCTATATCTGCCCTTCTCTTGACTATAGTGGCTGACAAGTTCAGTGGAGGACCGAGCCAAGGCTCCTTGGTGCTCAGGCCAGAAATAATGAGAAGGCAAACCTTTCCCTCCTGCTCTGACTAGTGCCGCATAGTGGTATTCCCACAAGATGATGTTCTGCCTTTAAAACAACTCTGTTATGCATCTGCCAAATAGCCAGAGCTTCGTGCTCACAGATGTGAAAAGCAAGGATTTTTTTAATAGGAGAAATACAGCTCCTCTGGGGATAGTTTCATCTCCGTCAGCTGAAGCATTGCCTGCGCCAGTGTTTAGAGATGCTCTCGCTCCCCTTTTTAGATGAAGAAAATCTGGCTCCTCAGGTCCCTTCCCCCAAAGCCGAAAGCACTTGGGAACGCTGGGCTCTTCTCCTCTAACTGATAAATATTTCAAGGTTTGAGTTTCCTTTCAAAAACACATTTGCAGAAGAAAAGCTTGAGCTCCAAACACAGTGAATCTCATTTCTGAGGTGAGCTTCCCGCTCTGGTTTGACACTTGGTGCTCTGGGAGGATCGTCAGCCCAAAATGGCGGGCATGGCCCGTGACACTGGCCAGGGAATCCAGCCTGTGGAGGCTCCTGTATCCTCGGCACAGGGCACGTCAGTAAAGCAGGGAACGCAGGTGCTCCAAGGCATTGGGTTTGTACTTGCACAGGTACGATGCTGGCAGCAACAACAGTCCTGAGAACTTCAGTAGCTCCATGGGGTTCTAGGGCCGTCATGATCACCATTACATTTGCTAGTGAAAAAAAACCCCAAAACATAGCAAGAAATGGTTCTAGCTCCACAGAGTTGTGATTTTTTAAAAAATGTCATAATTAAAAATATACTGGGTAGTTTTCATTTATTAGTAAATTAGAGATCAGATGTTTGTACTTCACATTTATATTTGTCTTGGTTGGTAAGGCTCTAGAACGTGATAGTTTATGTTTCCCTTTTAGCATATGTCTCTGTGACTCCTGGAAATGCTCACCCTGGTAAACCTCCTCTGTAAAAGAAAAATCCTAAGGAGTCTTCAGGAGGGGAGCAGTGTGGTTTTTGACACTGTTGCTAGTGGATGTTCCCTTTTCTTTGGAGGCCGAAAGTGTATGGACTTTGCTGCATCATCAGCTTTTCCTAGAAAATCACGTGCCAATAGTTGTGATGAATACATTTTTTTGGTGGAAATTGTTACCTGACAGCACTGTTATGTTCTTCTGATGCGTCTGCTTTTGTTGGCTGAGCCACATCAGCTACCTGTTTGAAAAGGACTGTGTTTGACACGGTCATCCCGAAGACTTGACGGCAAACCGGGTCTTGGGGCCGTGCATTGATTCGGCAGTGGAAATCAAATCTCAGCTCTGCAGATCCTGCGTGGTGTCCCTCCTGCCCGAGCCACCACCAGCCCCCACCCTCCCCTCAAAGCTGGCTTCCTTTGGCTGTAGGTGGGGTTTGTGCCTCTGCATTGTTCCCAAAGTCCCGAGCCCTATTTACCCAGCTGGTGTCAGTTCAGCGCGCTGTTTGGCTTGCTCTGTAGAAAGATTTGCCTGAAAGGTTTGCATATTCCAAGGAACCACAATGATTAAGTACACATGAAAGAAAGCATTATGATGAATAATCAGGACATAATCAATGATACCCTTTTTGCATTATAAATGATGACGTTTATACTCAGCAGCTTTTAGGCAGAGCGTGGGTGTGACAGTTTGAAAAACAGCATATAGCATGACATGAGACTTGTCAACTCTTAAAGGAAGTAATTAATGACCTGCTAAGCATGCATATTTTAAACGTGTCAGTTATTTTTTTGAAATATCTCAAGAATAAAAAATTATTTACAGTTTATCATTCATATTAGTAAAAACTCAGAATAAGAATACACAAGTGCAATGAGAAATAACACTAACTGTCGCAGCAAAAATCTTTTATGCCTTTACCACTAAAAAAATAAAATCAAACCTCCCTCTGAGATTCCTCTCACTCAATATCCTCTTCAGTGTACCACTTTAGAGGTAGACAGCTTCATTTTTGTATAGATGGACTGGCTATATTTTAGGATAGTGCCCTCAAGGCCAGAACCAGCTGTTTAAAACTGAGGCTCAAAAGAAAAACATGGATTAATTTGTTCTGCCAAATATCTGATTCTAATCCTGTAATATCTGAATTTGTAAAACCTTTCTTACAGGACTTGACTGGCCTCAAAAAAGGACAGGTTTCAATTTTGAAGGAAGTTTGATAAAGCTTCACTTTTCAGGTATTTGTCAAGTCTTGGCAGGGAAGCAAGACACAGATCTACCAGAGTCTCGTTACTCTACTCCTGGTTGCACCTTGTTCTGCTACCTGTGGCTCACTGACCATTGCAACTCTGTAATTTTTTATATAATTTTATTTTCTGGCAACAATGCATACAAAATACAAAATGGAAAAATTTATTCTCCACAAAGGACCTTTAAATACGTATTTCTACTTCGTGAATTAAATAGGGCTTTTAGTGAAACTCCGCATTATGGGCTATGGTGCTTGTACCTGGTGCTGAAACCTGATGGTGTGGAAACTACTCACCCCAGACGTGCTCAAGGGCAGTTTGTCAAGTCAAACTTTCAGCTGCTGATACAATCCACTTTCTGGTGTGTGTGTCCTTTTAACAGAAATCCCTCTGAACATAAACCAAATGTCTCTGAAGCTTGTCTCTTGGTTCCCTCTCTCCACCAGACATTAACAAAGTTTTCCTCCTTTTCAGACATTCCCTTCTCCTTTGGAGACCACTATGGGGGGTGTTGGGTAGGTGGTGGGGCGTTGTGGGTGTCACTTCAGCCTCTACACTTACATTTGGCCTAAAATGACCATGTAACCGATTTTCTAGAATTTATTAGCATAAGCTGTCTCAAGTCTGGCTGTTTACAACATGTCCTGTTCTTATGAGACAGTTCTCTGCAAACCACATTGCCCATTCTGTTTGAGTCCTTGTTCAGGTGGCTCTTCTGGTTGTATCACTTGATAGTAATGGTTGCTGCATCTGGTGTACGGATGTCACTTCCTTGGGAAGCCTGGACAGTAAGGAGATCTCAGAGACTTATCATTGCATCAGCAATGTGTGACATTGCCTGGGAAGATGTAATATAAAGTCCTCATTCAGTGCTGATTTACTTTGCCTGGACATATGACTTGAATGAATTCTTCCATTCCCTAAAATAGCTACTCCTTAGACCTTGTTTCACTGAGCATTACTGTCCTCCTTGCTCTCTCTGATTTTTTTTTTTATTCTTATGCTCTCCTTCACATCTCTCAGTGTTATTTGTTTAACTTTTTCTTGCCTTTCTCTGCTCTTCCATAACATTTGGGACCTCATTATTCAATCTATCCTTATCCATAGGTTCTCAATACTTTCTTTGCTCTTTTTTTCTTTTCAGCTGCTAGTTTTCCTTCCTTCATTCCTTATGAGTTTTCCCTCACATCCCCATGGTAGCGTGGACTTCAGCATCTTCAGGGTCCTTATGCTTTGGTAGCCAGACTCCTTGTTGCCGTACATCCCCCTGTGGAGGATACCCAGACTGTGTGTCTCTGCCGGTGTGTGGGCATGCACGGTGCCTGCCTTGCCAACGCCATTAGAGGGGGAGCAGGGGGAACTGTAAGCTTGCAGTGCCTGCAAAGGGTGGGAGGATGTGAGGGGACCTGGGGAGTCTGAAACGACCCATGAGAGCATGCAGGGGAGCCCAGAGTGGCTCCCAAGTGGGAGGGCAGCACTGGTGAGTTGGGGCAATTAAACACCATGCTGATAACCCCAAATGCACTGGGGAAGCTGGGTGATTTGTTGAACAGGGGAACAACCATGAACTCTTTCAGGGCTTTGGCACACATGTTTTTCCTTAGTGTTAGCACAGAAAAACGCCATATCCCACTGAGCAGTGTGCATGCCCTGTGCTTGGAGGCCAGTGGTATCCCAGTGTGCCTGCAGGCACTTTCCTCCCAGGTGGTTTGAAGGGAGGCTGTGATACGGAGGTATCCGAGGGCAGGCAGAGGGATATCTGATCTCCCCACGAACTCATGGAGCCATCTTTGAGGGGTGGCACAGGCTGCCCGCAGTCAGGACTGAGGCTCCCATTGGGTGCCCTTGGTTTGGGTTGAGGTCAGAGCAGAAGGTGTGGGTGGTCCCCCAGGAGATGAGATACCGGTGGTGTCCCGATGTATGAGGACTAAGCTGGGTTCAGATCATCTATCCACCACAATGCTGAAGCACTGTTCTTGCTTGCTGCACAGCCCACATTGGTGACTGTAGCCAGTAGCTTCTGTGTCTGAATGTATGGCTAAACTCTTGCACCCCTTAAAAAAAGAAAGAAACACACTAGATAACAAGTGAACTCTAGCTGTCCTTGTAAATTAAGGAGGTTTCTGATGGTTGAAATAAACAAATAGGGTACTTCCAAATTAGTGTTAGTGTATGAATGGCAGCATATGTGGAGACTTAATCATTGTCTCCCTCAAACAACACTATGCATTTGTGTTTTGGTACAGTAAATCTTACCTTTTATATGGTTTTGAAACCTGAATGTTTTAAACAAACAAGACACAGAAAAAGTACACTTTATTCTTTCTAATGACAGCTGGAATATAGGGTGAAGCTCAAGAGATTATAATTTAACAAAGACCATTTCCTAAGTGCTATCTTAAGATTGTGTTTACCCTGTACATGCATGATGAAAACTCATTTAGATGCTTTAATAAATGAAAAGAAAGAAAAAAATGCACTGATAAGGTGTTTGGAGCACTTTGTGCCGGGAATCGTAATCACTGAAAACTGACTTTAATCCTGGTTTTGAAATCAAAGTTGTTTAGATGTCTGTCTTGTAACACTCCGGCGACCAATAATAGCAGCTTTGCCATCTCATTGTAATAAGATTTCCATAAAGATTAAACACCCACATCTTGCAAGGCTAGATGGTTATTTTCTTCTCAGGGCAGAAGAATGGATGCAGGTGTGCTTCTTAAGTCTTCTTCCATAAGTACTGTCTGGGGGGCAGAGCTGCCCTGGTCTGTCAGGACAGCGTGCTGTAACAGGGTGCCTCTGACTCCAACAGTTTTTGTTACCAGCATGGCAGTTAGTTTATTAGTGTGAGTCATACAGAAGAAAAATACATTAGCAATAAAGTAAAACACAAAAAGTATGAAAGCAGTGGTGTCATAGAAAAGATATGATTTGATAAATATATTTCAGGGGCTTTGTGATGGCTGCGCGTTGTGGAAATATATAAATCTTCAACTATGCCAATGCATAATATTAATGCAGTCTAAATTCCTGTCAGCTACAGACTAATCCAAAGCTCCACTGAGATGGATAAGAGCCTTCCTACAAATTTCAGCAGGCCTTATATCAGAATCCATATATCTGCACAAAAATAGGCGGGGGTGGGCCTTACACAGCAGAGAGCAAAACTAATTTCTTTGGGTGTTGGAAGACAGATTATATCATGTAGAATGTGAGCCAGAAGGCTGTCAGCTCTAGCTAGTGTATTATGACCAGCTCCTTAAATTCATAACTCTATATGTTTGTAAGTTGCATCTTTCATCTAGTTAGTATGTGCGCTGATGATCCTTATCAGGCTAATAAAATAACGTTATTTTTAAAGATATAATAATTTTCATTGTTAACCCCTAGCAATCTCCATTCCTGTGACAGAATATGTAGTAAGCTGGTGCATACATCTAACCTAACTTCTTTTTTCTTTTTTTTTTTTTTTTGTTACGTCACCTGACAATTTTGCTTCAGTTTATTTATCTTCTTGAAATTGCACTTTGGAAAATAATCCTCTGTAGGAGCATATTATATAGTTTAAAATAAAAACAATTTTATCCCATAATGTCACTGGAGTAATTTTACTTCAAAATAAGTATCTGCATCATTCTGTGTGGGTGTTAGCATGAGTGTCTGCGTTGATATTAATATAATAATGCCACAAAAATATCACTGCCACAAAAGGCAGTCTTTGAGACTTCATTTTATTTAATACTTTCCAAAAACACATGCTTGAGCTTTTGGTTGAACAAAGTTGTGTTGTGTTTCTTTGCCCTCTATTCAGCATAAATATCTATGGCTTTTCTCAGTCACCCAGGTTCACATTTGTTTTCTCATGTTAAACCATAGACAAGTCAACAGTAAAGTCCTCTTCATGATCCAAGATCAGGCTGGATGGGGCTTTGAGCAACCTGGTCTGGTGGGAGGTGTCCTCTCTGCCCATGGCAGGGGGGTTGGAACTTGACGATCTTTAAGGTCCCTTCCAACTCTAACCATTCTGTAATTCTGTGATTCTATGATTCTATGATCCTGGTTCTCTCTGAAGCTGATGGGGCATGCTCATTGGGATATATACTTCATGTTTCCTTAGAATGTGTACGTGCCAAGCACTGAGATCTGAATGAAAATTCCAGGTACTTGCTTGAGAGATGACTTTGAATTCAATGGAGCTTCATTATTTTTTTTCTTGCCCAGTGTTAGCAAATTGAAAAACAACAGCAGACCCTTCTGGGAATGTGTCTTAACAATTAGAGAATTCAGTGGGAATTCTGTACTGTGGTATGCTGTGCTAGCCTAGCCTGGCTTGATAATTTCACACATAATTTTCCATGTATTTAATTGCAGAGCTATGCTCTTTTGACTCATTCTAGTACCTTTTGCAGAGTGCTGCTCTGTGGCAATCATTAGGCTCTGTACTGACTGAAAAACCCTGTGCTGGCTTCTGTGTCCAGGTCCAGCCTGATCTCTAAGCAACAGGTTGGGCTGGAAGCTCCCAAGGTCCTTCCAACCCGAGTTATTAGAGGTGTTTTTTTCCTCCAGCAGTATTGCAGCAGAACATACTTAACAGCATAACTAGCTGTAAAATGTGACAACATTAACATGCAAATCCGTATCCTGTTGTAGGCTAAAAGGACTTAGCAGCAGTGTAGGGTGTCTCATCAATTGTTCCAAAAATGGCTGAACTTTGAGGAAGAAGCAGTGAGGAAGAACCAGCACAATGGATTCCCCTTGTTCTTTGGTGAGGAAAGAATGAAATGAAATACATCTTTCATTGCAAACCTTGTCAATGATGTGTCAAACTGTAACCACAGTGGTATAATAACTGGAACATCATGGGCTAAGTTTCTGCTGAGCTCATTTAGAGCCTATTTAGAGCCTGTCAGTCCCCAATGACAGCACCAAGAGGATCCAAGGGAGACCAGCTTTCTAACTTTGTCACCTAACTGAGGTCTAACTCTTTACTACAATGCCTAGAGCATTGTTTTCTGAAAAATAATGCTCTGGAGCAGCTCCCAGTTGTTGGTGAGAATATCCTGTTATCCCCTTTTTGGACTCAAGCATTTGGGAAGTAGTTTGGGCCCCACCAGGTGTTTTCCATTAGAAACTGAGGCTTGAATCAATGTCTTATGTCTTTGAATCAAGCAAGAGTAGCATCTTTGCAACAGACTCAAGACTTTTCTGACAGTGCTTGCGTTAAAAACTCACCCTCTCAGCTTTTTCTCCACACCACGCTGCCACAGCTCCTGTTTGATTCTTCCTTGCTGCCTTTGTTAGTTTTTCTGATTTTTTTTTCTGCTATTGCTTCCTTGAAATTTCTAGCAAAAGAGCAAGAGAAAAGCCAGCTCCGTTGACTGGTAGCCTAACCTCTTCTTTTCCTGTCTCAAAACCAAATGCCTTTAAACCAGATGATTTCTACTCAGGGCTAGCTCTATGCTGATGCTTGACCAACAGTGTTCTCATTCTTTTAGTTGCCTGGTTCCATAAATGAGCTTTTGCACCACTGACACTGCCTTGAGAAGGCTGTGTAATACATCTCTGCTGTGCAAAGGGAAATACAGTCACCTGAGGGGCTTCAGCAGAAAGCCAGTACTCCAGAAAAAAACATACTGCTGCGTTCTTTCCGCTAACTTGCACAATTTTGTTGTCCTAGAAGGGGAGGGAGAGGATATTCCCCAGAAGGCTGCTGAGATGGTGTGATTGCATGCTGCCTGGTGTGGTGGTGGGGTGGGAGCTCTGTCCAAAGCAACAGGACCTACTATTCACATATGCTGGTTTTGATTTCCAGACTGGGCATGAATTGATCTTGATGCCTAGGCTGGTGGTGCTGTGGTCTCCATTTTGGTGGTACTCTTCAAAGTGGGTGAGTTGAAATATCTTTTTTCTGTTCAGGTGAACTACAAACTAGGTGTGTGATGAGCATGGGTTAAAAAAAGAGGCTATATCACAATGACATTACAGCAGTGGATTTTCTAGAACTCGGTTTGCAGAAACGATTCTGGTTTGCATCTGCTGGAAGCAGCAGTAACCCTAGTGTGAAAAACAACACAACACCCTTGAAAACCAAATGAGGCCTCTTTCTTCTGAAGATGACAGTTGTGTCTATTTTTTTTATGATGTCTTTTAAGGCTGCTAAATTGTTGTCTAATCCTTACCTCAGGGCTAAAAGCCTTTCAAGAGAACAAACACATGTAATATCAAAAAGGAGAGGTCTGTGCTGCACACTCTCCAAAGCAGCTTGTGTGCAGATAACTCTTCAGAGGTTGCATTCAGATGAGCAAATGTGACAGAAGTGCATTCAGTAATAACAATATCCTCAATCAAAGGCATCAGCTGCACTCATATGCATTAAACCTGACTTCTGAAGTCTTTGAAAGAATGAAAATTGGCACATGTGGACACAGCACGGCATTTGCAAGGAGGCTTGTGAATATCCTCACGTTATCAGAAAAGCATCTGCCTTGGAGAATTTGAGAATTTCACCTTCCTGCCCCCCAGAATTACAATAATTAACTATTTTTTTTCTTTTCTGCATGTTTGGATTATATAATTTTGTGGCAGATATTTAATGGGTAGATTAGTAGAAAGACTTTTATCTCATATACATGTTAATAGTTAGATTTCATAGATCTTAGATACTTCTTTTACCTGAATTTTTCAGGTTTTTTTTTTTTTTTTTTGAGCCTGCTTTTTATAGTGAACTACCCAGAGGAATCTTCCAGCTCTCCAAAACTGGAGTTTCATCTGTTCTGGCAGACTAGTCAGCCTTTGGTTTTGAGTAATCTCTGGGCAAAATCATAACAGAAATGCCTCAGAATAACTTCCTCCACATATTTAAAAATTTCTGGAGGCTGGGGGGACTTGGATCCCTCATCAAATGTGCAAAGATATGCAGAAGAAACCTCTAGAGCTCTTTTTCAGCACTGGACATCAAGGCTGTTATATCAACTGGGATATCCAAGCAGAGAGCATACATGAAAGCACTTGTACAGCTGTGAGAAGGCACTTGGAAATGATGGGGAGAGCCCCTGGTGCGCATCAGTGTGCTGTCAAAGCCCCCTGGTCCCACAGCAACAACATCTTCACATTTCTATTGAGGGCTCTCCACCTATGGCTGTGGAGGATGTCCCTGTATAGGGTTGGGAGGCACTTCTGCAAATGTCTTCAGTTGATTGGAGGCTCAGCTGCTGTCAAAACACCAGCAGTCCTGCACTGCCCCAACCGTAGGCTGCTTCTTGTAAAGCAGGTGGAGGTCCACGATGATCTGTGAGATGGCACTCCTGCTGTGGTGTGAGTGGCTGTGTGTGCAAAAGGTGATGTGGTCCCTCAGTCAGGGATCACAGGCAGAAATTTGAGTTGTCCCTCCAGGATCAGGTAAGCAGACTCCAAACCTGAAGTTCTACCTGATTTGACCAAGTATGGTGTGTAGCTGGACTGCTGCATCCCCTGACTACCTCTTAGAGATGCATTCCTGGTGCAGGTGCTCTTGACGATGGATGCAAATTTGGTTTCTGACATATCCTGCAACCTTAACTGGAGAGTTGCTGTTTTGGTGAGCATTTTTGCTAGTAAAATTATTTATGAGAACATGTGTTCAAAAGGTCATAGGAAATTAGTTTAAATAGTAAAATGAATTTTCATGGGAACTTTCTATTTCATTCATCTAGAATTAAAAAGATATAATTATTTAATGAGTTGCCGCATGTGGCTGGGAACGAAAAGCTCCACATGAAATAGGTGATAATCAGGCTATGCATTCACCTTTAGAAATATATATAGGCTACATCATTTGGGAAAATCAGCGCTTCACCCATGGTGGATGGAGGGTAATGTGAGTCTTTGGAACAGACCCTAAATACCTTTTCTGTCTTGCCAACACAATGCCTGAATTTAAGGATATCCAGTCCTCTGGCATAAGGTGTCTTTGACCTCAAATCATCCACACAACATTGACAATCTGACCTCAGACCACTTGCCAAGATTTCATTTTTCTCCCAGGCTGTCATTTTTTACACCTAGGTAACAAAAGAGATGACATGCATGAACAAGATATACTTCTAACAACAAAGCTTTGGAGAAGCTCAGGGAGCAGAATATATTTTGGGAACTATGTGCAGGTTGCTTAGTTCTTTAGGGGAATCTTCCCTGTGGCTGAACAGTTTGTCTTGGATGGGCTTGGAAGCTCGGGGCTGGACTGTGGATGACCCATGGAATGGAGGAAGGCAAGACAGAAAAGTCTCTCCTGTACCCCACTAGGGTAGCAATCTTGTGATGTCAGGTATGTTACTACTGAATAGTTTTGTTTTTCTTTCTGCAGAGCAACAAAAAATGCCACAGTGAAAAAACTTTGGACTCCTTTTTCCGGCTTTCTGAAGCTATGCTATTTGGGGGTTCTATTTCCAAGTTTTTCCTGAAGGGGAGCAGAAAATTTCTTTTAAAAAAGCCCTTTCCTTTCTCTCCTTTGCCTTGCCTCACCTCGTTTTTCAGGTGAGAGTGTGAAAGGGTTTGTATCACTGGCCCATCCTTTGCCGCCATGTCCGCTTCACCTACAACCGGTGAAGTGCTGGGTTTCACTGGGTGCAGACTTGCATGGTTTCGGTCATGAGACATTTGTTCTTGCCTGATGATATTGGGGCCACCTGAGCTTTTAGTGCAGTTAATGCTACCCCTAGGCATCTCCTTTGTGTATTTGCCACATAGACAGGTAGGACCTGCATGAGTGATGGACACAAAGGTGGCTCTGCTCCTTCTGGCTGATGATGTGAAAGTCATTTATATCATTCCTCTCTGAAATGAATGTAAAACTCTTCCAAAGTAGGCTCCTACGAGAAGCCTTACTGTGATTATACTGTGGAGAAACCAGCTTGTCTTTTAGTTTCTTTGTGTAGGAACATGACTGAGAAACGAATTTCCATGCAGGGAAGAAGCAGAAACTCACCAAAGGCCAATGAAAGGAAGTAACGTGAGTGAAGCATTAGCCATGCCAGGAAACTGCTTTGCCCAGCACATTTGAATTGAACACCCACTTGTAATTTTTTTTTGTACAAAAAAGCCACCCCTCCCTAAGGTCCTCATTGTGTCCCTGTCCATCCTTTTGAGTCATTCAACTCCATATGTTCTTCCTGCCTGACATTTTGGGATTGATTTGGCAGAAAAAAAGGCAGTGGAAAAGCCATCTGGCAAGCTGTGATCATATAGTTGCAGTTTCTAAGCACATGTAGGAAGCAGTTGATACTGGGGGTATTTGCACCTGACATGGAGTCTTGAGAGGAGGCTTAGAAATTTTTATCACCTGGAGGAAGCTTTGGCTTCATAGGGTGAAGAAACACTGGGGGCCTTTTACGTATCTTGGGGACTGAAATGTTTGTGGCCAGACCTCCAAAATCCAGGAATGCAGTGGGGAAATTAAGCCAGGAGGGAAGAATTTGGCACATGCCGGGAGAAAGATATTCCCAGTCCGGCTCCCTGTGGCTTCCTTGAACTGGGATTTTCAGTATTCAGTTTGCCCTGGAGGACTTGCTGCCTGTGTTTCAATTCCTTCTGGGAGAGCCATCCTTGAAAGGTTATTGTCATCTGAAAAACGCTAAATCATCCCAAACTAGATGCTGTAATTCTGAGCAAAGAGTTGTATACGTGGGGCGGTATCCAAGAAGGGTTATTTTCTTTTAGATTTGCATCCTATTTTAGTTGGGATTAATTTTTGGAAGTTGACAAAGTCTTAGGTATGTGGCCATGTAACAAATTCAGAATCAGGCCCCAGAGATTTCTCTCTGCAATTACTGACGTAGACAGTCACAAATTTGCCACTTCTGTCTTTTTGCTGGTAATTTGTTTACACAAGGAATTGTACATTTTTCCTATGGGTCTTTGATAAGTTAATATGGGAAACAGCTGGTCAGCGGAACTGGTTAAAGAAAGCAGAAGAAAGTTTTCTGCCTCCATTTACATTTTCCATCATATAAAAGCAATATTTAAGAAGAAAAAAAAAAGTTCTGAAGTTCTGCTGCTTACCTATAACTTCAGCACCCCTGCACAGTTGGAGTAGTCACCATCTGTTAAACATATTGCTGAAAACATCTTATTGCCTATGTTTTAATGGGTTATATATTAAATGGTGAACTCCTAAATAAAGGTGCAGCATAGTTCTCAGTCCAAGTCATGGAGATCTCAATGATTCAACACCACCACTGCTGTTTAAAAGCAGGGTTTGATACACAGATTTTTGATTAATGCATCAACAATTTCCAACAATTTCACATTCCTTTTTTGACCCATTTGACTGTGTGGGACTTGGGAAACTTTTTTTTTTTTTTAATGGAGTTTTCTCTCAAAATGTGAATGTTGATTAATGAAAATGGCTGTTTTAAACCTAGTGCATTTTATGCAGAATTAAATGATTTTTAGCTAGAACAAAACCTGGATGAAGCGAGAGCATAAACCCAGTGTTCTAGCTTACCTCCAGGCTCAGACTTATGTATGTGTAGGAGCTCATTCTTAATATTATCCTGCATTAGCTTGATCTGGTCACTAGATGTTGCTAAGTATCTATGTTAGTAGTCGTTTTGGCTGATTTAACTATAAGGCTTTACAGGTATAAGAGGACATTACTATCTGTAAAAACTTAGAGTTATTTCACTCAGTTTATAAATGTTATCATTAAAAAAGCCCCCACTTTCATGATAAAGCTGTGTCCTCCCATATTAATGGACTCTACTGAGCAAAGCAGATTACTCCATGACCCAAGACTTGAATTTAATTCTTAATGTTTCAGATATTTTGGGAAATGTTATTTTCCCTGTAGAAGCAAGGATTTAGGCAAATAGCCCTTGTCACTTAGGACCTGAGCATGGCCCATGAGGAACAATGGGCACGACCTTACTCTGGCTCTGCAATGCAGCCGGGGGACCTCTTGCCTTCATCTGGGCTGCTGGAGAGTCAGTTATTCCTCCTGAGACTTTTCTTAGTGGCTTCCCAAGTAAAACATAAGTTTACTATTCCTAGAATGTGACTGCTTCCCAGTACCACTGGATAAAAGCAGTTATACATAAATATATATAAACTAGGTGTACTGAACAGTCTCTTTAATTGCTGATCCCTACTGTTTTAGAAAAGGGATTTTGCAAGGACATTGGTGCTGTTTGTGTATCAGGAGGATTTTGGGCTAATGGGTTATGGTCACTTAAAGAGGATGGAGTAGCTAGCATCTTTCATTTGAGTAGTCCTTAAGGAAAGCAAAAGGGTCATCACTGTTCTCTACCACGGAGTCAACAGATACCTGTGGAGATAATATTAAGGTACCCCCTGAACAAAAATGCTCCTCAAATCTTAGTCAAAGCTTAAATCTTAGTCAAAGCTCAAATCTTAGTCAAAGTTTAAGCAAAGCTTAGTTTTTCAAATAGTAACTCCCATAGCATTGGACTTATATATGATAAACATATTTGGTTCTTTTATTAGTTACTGAGACTTGTCCTTTTCTTGAAATATTTCCCATATCAACAGCTTGTATACAGGTGACATATCTTGAAATCAATGGAGTACTTCAGTGAACAATAATTAATCAACAGAGCTATGTGAAAGTAAATTTTATTTCACCAAAAATGTTGAATTCTTAATTTTAACATTAATACTGAATTGGAGATGAAGACATACAACTTCAGGGAAAATTACAGAACAATTTAAAAAAAATAGGAATTTTACAGTAGAGCATTTATGTAAGCAATTTTGGATTAAACACAGAAACAAAGACTTACCAGTTAAAATGCCCACATGTTTTGCTTAAATGTACTTGAATGTTTTGTGTCAAAAACAGTGATATTTTTCATAATGTGTATATTCACTGTGGGTGGAAATCCTCCAGCCAAACTTTGGCTGTCTCAAGGTTCAGGGCTTAATCTAAGCCAGCAGTTCAGCCTCCCCAACTCTAGCAAATGTGATTCATCCCATCCTAGGAGAGGTGACTAAGATCGGGAGGATGAATTCACCTGGGCACATGCCTGTCTCTGTTGACTATAGAGGAAGCCCAAATGGCTGGCTCACTAAATGTCTAACTTCTGGAAGGCTGAAATTAGCTGAAGTGAGGCTGAGTCTTTCTATTAAAAAATGCCAAGGCATGTCAGTTAGTGCTTTTCTTTCATTCTTACATGTTCTCATGTTGAAAACATTGAAACAAAATGTTTTGCTCTTTTTTGATGAGTATGTTTCCTAAAACAAGAAATACCTGAGTGGTCATTTGCTTTCAGGGGTCAGGTAAAGGAGAGAAGAAAATACAGAAGAATAAACAACTCTGACCAGGGAAAATTGCAAAAGGCAGGAGGGAACTTGGAAAAGAATGGAAAAGAGAACTCAGAGGAAACCTTAAAAAGAAGCAGAAAATATCTGGAATAAATCTGAAAACTTCAAATGAAATGCACTTTTTCAATTAAATTGTATCTGTCTGATGAAAAAGAGGTTCTCTATTTTTCTCAAAACCAGCTATTATCAGAATAAACTTGCTGAATTAGGCTATCTGAATCTTTTAATTTATCACTGTTCTTTACCTTAGAAATATCATTTGTCTCTTCTTTCCTGTAGTAGAAAGACAGTTTGTTTGAATCAGTCTGAAAGGCAAGAAAAATCTGAAAATCCATTCTTCTAACAATTTTTTTTTTAAGTCTATGGTGTGCAGAAATGCTAAAGACCAGGAAACTAGGAAAAAGTATGTATTATAGGGTTGGTAATCCCAGCATTCAAACACCAGTATGTTTTTCTTCACAGGATTTGATAATGCACACTCACATTGCTCTCATTTTCTAGGGGTACTGTAAGTTAATGTGCTTTGCATCCCTCCTGGGAATCTCAGGCTCACTCTTGTAATTGAGTCTGAGACCATATTCAGCAAAAGATTCCCTAAAAAATAACCACTTTGCTCCAGGATTCAATATAGGGACAACTGTCTCTCTTCCATTGCTGGGAGAAAAGGGAAACAACGTTGACTGGCATTTGTTTTCAGCCTGTAATCTGTGAGCATCTGTGGATTTCTGGTCTTTATTTTAAGAGGTCTGCTAAAGGTAACAGAATCCATCAAACACAAACAACTGAAACACATTTGCCTATGAAGTTTGTAAACTAGCGAGCAAAGAAAGGAAACATTTTTTCTCTTACATCCTCTTTTCCCCAAGCCAATAAAGAGCCTATAAAGGTGGGGTTTGTCATATTTTTTTATAGCTTTTATATACATTAGTCATCAGTAGGGTGCATGATGCTTTACAAAGTTGCTGCTGCTTTTTTCCTTTTACAGGTGAAGTGACTGAAGCACAGAGAGGCATACTGTGACTTACCAAACGCTGTCAAAGTCATTCTTCGTCTCACATATGCATAATCGCCCCTGCTCAAGAATAGTTTTGGTTCAAAACAGGCAAAACTGGCTAACTTGAGCTCCCCCCTCTGGGTTTCAGCACCCAGGTTGCCTTGGCGAGGACGAGGTGGGGAGGCAGCACGAGCACAGGGGTTAGTCCCTGTTGGGGACATGAATCCCCACTGGCAGCCTGGCCCAGGGTGACTCTGGCTGCAGGACCACAGGGCTCTGTGGTGCAGGTGGAGGGGAACCACGGGGAGCCATCCTGCTCCTTCCCACTGCAACGCCAGCAGGTTTCTAGTCTCTCCTCTGCCCAGGCTGCCCACACGCCTGGTCCCTCCTCCTGGTGCTCCCTCTCTGGCTTCACCCGACCCTTTCCAAGATGGGAGGAGGATGGGGGATTCAAGAGGGTGCCCCAGGGAAATGTCAAAATTTTCCACTGCTCTCTCTGCCTGTCCTAGTTCTTGGCTGCCCAGTCACTGTCCCCTACCTGCATTTCCTGACCTGCTTCTGAGGGTGGGGAGGAAGAGCTCAGCAGCTGAGGTAGATGCTGCTGCTGTGTGCTTGGGTGATTGCCGTGCTGTACAACTGACAGGTTGTTTGCTCTTCCCTTCAAATATGTGCTTCCCAAAATTGCAGCCCATAACATTTTTTTTTAAACATTTTTTTTCTTGGCTTCCTGACTCTTTGGTGCACCCACCGTTGTAAAGCTGCTTTTCTGCAGTAAGTATGCTGTGTGTAGCTATGTCCACATGATATTTATACTGCTCTTTAAAAAAAAATAATCAAAGGAGGAGAAAGAAAAAAGAAAAATTCCATTTGTAACTAAATTTTGCATGTATGGAGAGAAGTCTATGGATTCAAATGTGTTAAGTATCCACACAGTTAACAACATGTCACTTCGTGAGAGAATTTTCATAATTAATGAACTGGTTCAATTTGCTCTGCCGCTTGACTTTGATTAATACATTTTTGAGTGTTCCCACTGGGACTCTGTCCAGTTTGTTTAGTAAGCTCTTATGTCTATATCCAGTTCATGTGTATGGATCAAAGTGTTGGCACCAAATGCTGGCAATATTAGCCTATGGTACAGCCATTCTGACTCCACTTAAAAAGAAGATAGCAATATATCTTAAATCAAGTTCTTTGTGACTTATTAAAAAAAAAAAAGGAAAAAGGAAAGAAATTTCACACTGTATTGTGTAGAAATGCTGTGATTTAAAAGTTCATCTCACGCAAGCTTTGCCAATTAAAGAGGTATTTATCAATCCAGACAGTAATTGTGCAGACCCAAACCGGCAATTTGTTCAATATTAAGCACTGAGCTGCAAAACTTCCATAATTAACAAACCTAACAAATGTTACCCTTCTTTGCCCGGCTGCTGTGATGGTGTTGCATATTTATTTCACAGTTACGCTCTGGAAGTCCCCCCAGCTCCCAGTACAGCACAAGGATGTGCATCATGTTTTAAAAAGGGGTTGAACCCTGGATTGTGCATTGCCTGGGGCAGGGGCTGCGGCAGCAGTACAGGGAGCTGCTCCATGGGGGTGTCCCCAGGGGAGTGGTGGAAGGGGTGGCTGCCATGTATGGCTAACCCTGGGCTCTTCCAGAACCCCATCCAAGGATGTCTCTTCCCTCTGCAGCTGTCCCCTGGCTCCCACTGGGCAGGCTCCAGCGAGCTGGGGCTGAGAGGCTCTCATTTCATGTCTGCCTGAACAGGACAGTCTGACGAGGAGAACACACAGCTTTAGGGCATGAGTTCACTCCTTGCTTGGTTGGGCTACAAAGAGCCTCTTTCTGTCACAAACAATGTTTAGCATCGGTGTGATACCAACAGGATGCAAAGGGGGAACATGTTGCAGGTATGAAAGTTTCTTTCATAGTGAAAGCTCTAGCATAGCCAGGAAAAAATCAGTTCCTTTGCTTTTCATCTTAAAGGAGCTTGCTAAATATCATTTACCTCCCAAATGCCATGGGGAATGTTCTGTATTTGGTGTAGGTGTATAAATGTCACTGTGCCTGCTTAGCATTAATGAGTATGTTGTGGAAAGAGGAGGTTTTGCCTTGTAGTGCAGAGGGCCATTGCCAGTCTGTGTGTTAACTCAGGGCTATCCTAGCCTTATTTTGAAGGCTGTCATGTGGCTCTGAAGTACTTCTCTGGCTCTGTTTCCCGGGGTAAATGTCACCCCCAGAGAGCTGGAGGCATGAAGAGGATCAATGATAGTGTCGGAAAACCCCCAGAGAAATCTTTTGTAGTAAGAAAATATGAGAAGGCTCAAAACAAGTTTTCAGTGAATGCTGTGTATATAGATCCACATCAGCTCAGGACTTCCAGCCCGGTGCCCTTGGCTCACAGCACTGCGCTTCCAGATGACGGCAGTTGGAGAAGCATATCTTAAGCCTATAGGGTTTAAATTAATTAGAGAAATTCCCCTGAGCTCAATCTCTGCTTTCCCTGGGGGTGACGGGGACCAGGCAGTTAATCACCAGCAGAAACAAACTGTCATGCCTGCTGCCCTGGTTTTGTTCAGATGTTATAAGGCTGAATGGTATTGGATAATGGACAATGGGAGACAAGCTGATGGAAACACAGAAAACACTGGCAGATTTAAGTGCACATTGTTTAGCTACTAGTAGGAGAACAGCCTCAGAAAAAATGTATTCTTTTCAACTTTTCCCATGGGTTTCCTGCTCCCATAATACTCCAGTGGGTTTTATAGCTGTTTATTCCCTCGCTGTGAGGATGCCAAAGCCGTGTCTGTATCTAGCAGCTCCATCGGCAGTTTTTGTCTTCCCATTTATGTCTTGTCATTTAAGCACTTGCAAGCAGTCTTTGGCCCAGCAAAAATAATGCATGCAACACATGGCACATAGGAAATAATCTCTGCAAATAACTTGCAAGGATGGGTCCTTGTTCACTCAGTGCTTTTAGTCATGATGTTATTTTCATTACATACGTTACAGGTGACTTGCCAGCAAATTATGACTTGGTTAATGGTCATTTTCCTCTACCATCTACTGAAAGAACTGTAAAACCAAACCACTCATTAAACTAAGCACTCTGTCTAGCACGGTATCCACACAGATTTGTCTACCAATAGTTTAGACACTTGAGGAACTCCTTTCTTTTTAAGCCCTTACCTGTCAGGACTTTCTCTTCTTCTGAAAGAACTGGAGCAACTCCGATAATGTAAGAGTGAGATATAGTTCCATGTGTTCAAAGCAGTGTGCAATATAAAGTAGTCCATTTAGCCTGTGCTGATTTTTTTAAGCTTGTTTTATATGGAGTATATGCGAGTACTGAAACAGAGCGCAGAAAAAAAAGTGTTTTCTCTTTTTCAGTACATTTGATTTATGTGTTTGGCAGATATTTTTCAGGGGTCCATTTTACTATTGATCAGCCAGTTGGTTTCTCTTCTTCTCTGCCTAATTTTCAGTAGTACGGGATATTTAAAAAATGAGAAAAATGAAACTGAGAAAAATATAGTGCTGACAGGAGGACTCAGAATCTGATGTGAGGGGTGAATGAAGTTAAAAGCATGACTTCTTTTTAACTAACTGGCTAGATTTCAAATGGCTATTCTGCTTCTAGCAAATCCCCACAATAGTGCACGGGCTGTAAAAGACTGGCTGCCAATCCAGCAGCAGAGCCAGGGCTGCGAATCTGGGCTGCCATTTCTTGGTTGTTACTTTTCTTCTCCAACAACTGCAACAATCTCACAACATCATTTGGTCTGGCTGCATTGGAAACCATACTTTGTGGAGGATGCCACCTTTCTGGTTTTCTGTTATACCAGTACACCTTCTCCCCAGCAGCTTTTTTCAGCATTTTGGCCAGTGACAACCCAATTTGGCATTGGAGAAGTTTCACGAGGTGAAGGCCACTAGCTCCTTGCCTTTGTGGTTTAGCTCAATAGAAAAAATGTAAGTAAACCCAAAGACTGCTGTGTTGCTGTTGAGTATGTAGCAACTGGTGCTTATTTGATGAACTTTGGGATACCTGTGCGGCTCCTTGTGGGGAACAGGGGCTGTGAGGAGCCCAGTTCAGGGGCTGCATTATGTGTCCTCCATGACGTCCATGTTAAGTGCATGAAAATTTGATGGTTGCACTTTCCAGATATTGTCTCAACAGAAATCAGTTATGGTTGATTTACTTTGATTCTTTTGTGGCATTTACCACAAATCCTACACCCGTTACATCTCCTTACTCCAGGCACGCCAAAGGCCCAGCTCTGGTCACAGCTTAGTCAATGGCCAGCCCCATTCCTACAGTGGATCAGCGCTGGATCTGTCTGGGCGTGTGTATAAGCTATTATAATATATAGTATGTATAACATATAATAATATATTACATATATTACCTCATTATTATAATACCATAATTAAATGTTAAAAAATCTAATGTTGGATTCAGTGTTATTGTCACCTTTATGTAGGTTCTTCATCCAAAAGAAAACATGAGGGCTCAGAGGACATAGGGTTTTAAAAGGGGGAAATACCAATATATTTAAGAGAAGAGGAAAATTGGCACCAGTGACTGGAAAAGCCAATGAAGTCCTGGAAAGAAAATTAACAAGGCTGCTGTCTTTTCTGATACAAGAAGCAGAGAAGGAAGAGGGGAGCACAAATTAAACTAGCAGATGGAGGACTTACAGTCAACAAAAACATCCCAGTGCAGTGGTGTGGGGTGAAGTTGTGGGACTCACTGTCACGGAGCAGTGGTGACAGTAGGAATTTGCTGTGTTTGAAGAGGCAAACAGGTTGAACAGGCATCACCTGCATCCCAGTCCCCAAACAAGATCCTTCTGACCCATAGGAAGAAACACTTGCTGGATGAGTCTAAAAGGGGCTCTTCCCTGTCTCAGAGAGGTGCTGTCAAAATTCCTCTTTGTGCATCTCTGAATTTGGGCTCCAGTGGTGAAGCATCCTAACTAATTTAGATGACCAATTCTTTTTCGTAATTAATTCAAGCATTCACGTAGTGCCATTGCTTACATCATAATATGATATTATTGTACTGCTTAAGAACCTTTGTTATGCACCCCAATGGATTAGCAGTGTGAAAACAGAGGAAAAAAAAGATAGTCCTTACCCCCAGAAGCGCAGTTTCCTGTTCAATCTAATAAGGGTCTTACTACTTCAGGGAAAGCAGCACGTTAACTTAGAAAATGCTGTGCTAACTTTTCTGGTCACAGAAGAATGTGTGGAAAAAGTAGTACTTGATCAAAATAGGATCTGTCACTGTCATCTGCTAATGAAACACTGTGATTGTCATTCTCTGTTTCCAAGAATAAAGGAGAAGGACTGGTGCTATTTCCCTGCTTCTTACAGAACACAAAGGTCAGTGACACGCAGAAAATGGCATTTCATTAACTAGACATTTGTATTATAAACATTATTCCCAGGCAAGCAGGAAAGTCCCAAAAATCTGAGTCACTGGTGTTTGAATAGATGTTTTGTAAGGCCAAGTGCAGACCTTTACAAATAAAGCATTGATGGAATAAACAGTCACTTTGTATCAAAAAGGGAAAGTTTTCTATATACACATGCAGTTTGCATAGAATAGTGTCATGATTTAGAAGCTTTTTTAAAAAAAATTTGTAATCCTGTCAGGAGATTCATTCTGTCTAACCAGCTTGTTAACTGATTGCTAGTCTAAGATGTATATTTTCTACTGAGCCTATGTATGCCTCAGCTCATACTTGTGCCTAATTTATAACTTCTTAACCTTCCTTCCTCTTGATCTTAGTTAGGATCATGACCCTAAAACAATAGTTTTGAGCTACTGCGATGATTCAAGACATATCCACTGTATGAGAAGAAACATAGATGACTCTCAGGTCTTTAAAACCCGAAGGCAGTTTTTGTTGCTTGGAAATTCAGACGTCCTTGTGCCCTCTGACTCCAGGCAGGTTATTTTCCATGTGAGGCTTCCTTGAAGACACTTTATATTGAACACTTGGATAACATTACTCAAAAGCTCAGCAGGTACAAACAAGGGATTCTCAGATGTTTGCCTTGCCCCACCAGGGTAATTAGGGTGCAGGACTGGGAAGGCAGGTCCAGTTGCCATTGCACACTGCTCAGCTGCTGGTTTGCTGAGGTACCTTATGTTGGGCTCCTTCAGCAGCCCTGCTTGGCTTCCTGCTCCTTCATCGCTCTTGCCCTTGCTGTGGATGCAAGCAGAACCTCTGCCCATGCATTCACACACCACCTGGTGTCTGCTTGCCTAAAGTATCCTGGAGTGAGGCTTACTGCAAAGAATAAAAAGCTAAAAAGAACTGGAAAAGTTCCTCTTGCCTCCTTTTCCACAGTGTCTTTATTTTCCCTTGTGCCTATGCCCCGAGGAAGTCAGCCTGATTCTCCACTGCCTTGCCCAGTACAATCCTTGTGGTTATGGAAAAGGAGCACCAAGAGAGCTTTGGTGTCAACACAATTTTGCTGCGGACAGATGTGTCGTAGCAATAGCAGGGATTTACACCCTCCCCTGCAAGATGTAGTAGTGGCCAGAATTTCCCATTTTTTTTTCTTGAGAATAGGAGAATGCTTCTCCTATTGAAATCACGAGGATCCTGAACTCATGAGTCCAATCCTGCTCTCATTTGAGACTGAGAAAAGGGGATCAGAGAGAAGAGCAACAGTGTGGGGCATGAAAGCTCTTTGCAACTGCAAAACAGCTGATAGCAGCAGATAAAAATATGCAAAGAGGCAAAAGGACATTAGGTTATAAAAGCCAGATTTAATGTTGGAGAACTTAAAGTAAACTGCATTTCACCATTATTTTATATTTCTTTTTCTTCATGTACCCCAGGAGAGTAGATTACAGAGGTACTGCAAGAACAATTAGTTTCTCTGGTAGATCAAATAGGAAGAGTAATTTCTGCAGGGAAATCAAGAGTAGCATGTGCACATATGATTCCTGTACTGGGACTGTAAATGTTGGGGGTTTGCCTACCCACCTGCGTGGAGAGCGTCAGGAGGTTTGAGGGAAGCATCCTGAGACCAAGCAAGACGTTCTGTTTTTTCTGTCATGGGAGAGTGTCTCTTCTTTCCTGTTGGTTGGTTTCTTTAATTAATCTTTAATGATAGCAGAGGTTTTGCTTTTGTATACAAAGCTAAAGCATGTAAAAAGTTATTGGAGTCATACAGAGATATAAACAGATACTTGCCCGTCAATCTACCTATCTTTCTTTTTTACATGTTTATACTATTTAGGAACAAAACAACACCAGGCCCACAAGTGGCTGCTAAAAAGACATTTTCCCAACACTGTTAATGGGAAAGTGTGCTATGGGATGTGGTAACAACCCAAATAATAACAAAACAAGAATAGCCTATTTGCATGGATTTCATTTGCTTGCCTTTTGCTTGATTGGGCAATTTGAGACCAAGATTTTAGGCACGACTTCAATCGGACAAGAATAAAAATAAAAGCTCCTATCCAGAGGGCATGAGCAATTAAAGACAACTGTGGGAAACAGTATTTGCAGAAGAACATTTCCTTTCTTTATAAAGTGTGCTGAAGATGAGAAAGGGCACTGTGTGAAAAGAAAAGAGTCAGATGACTGGAGATTTGGAGTATGTGGTTCCTCTTCCAGGTGAATTACTTCTCTGGGCTCCCTAAGGCTCCCTCCTGTTTTCCTTGGTACTCTTAGGTGCTGGCCCTCATCATGACATGAGTTAGTTGTGTTGTCAGGCACTCAGAAAGGAAGGGGCTAGTGAAGATAGTCTCAAGCTACCTTTGCAGCTTTCTAACTTGCAGGTACCTGGCGTGAGCTTGAGTACTACAATGATCTGCATTTCAGGGCATTTTCCCCATGACACAAAGCGATGATGACCTACCCATCTGTCTTTTTTTTCCAGAGAGGAGAGGGCACTGGTAATGTCACATCTTTACCTCCCCAGGCTGGGGGACCTGTCCTTGCTGTTGTGCTTATGGCACCTGCTGCTGGTCTCTGTGTCAGCTCCTTTTACAGAGGCCTGCCTCCTTTCTTCTAGGTAGGACACATGGACATGGCCTGGGGACACACTAACTACTCCTTGTGTCTCTCCTGAGCCCTTGGAAACCTTCACTCCCCTCTGCTTCTACCAGGGCAGGTGGTCTGGCACTGTCCTGAGACCTGTCCTGGTGCATACTGCATGTAAGGCAAAAGATTCAGTTTATTCTGAAGTGCGAGAGATGAAGGACTGTTGCAAAACACTGTGTGGTCAGAAGAGGAACAAAGACAAAGATACATCCAAGGAGAGACAGCCTGGGGAGGGAAGAACAGGAATGTGGAAATCCTGCCTGCAGGTCCCTGCAACAGCAACTGGCCGAAGGTGAGAGCCGATGCAGGGGCTTAGGTGAATGTACCGTCGTTCAGAGAAGGAGACAAAAAGTGGGCATCAGAAAGCTGTGCAGCCTGTGAGGTTGATGTCCCATTGTGGAGAGTGGTGTTTGGCACACGAGCACCCTGCAGTTTTGCAGTGCTGTGGTGTCTCCAGGCTGCAGCTCTACTCACCATGGTGATTGGCAGGTTTCTGTGCTGTTTTGATGGGACTGGCAAAACAACGTGTCCTTGGCTGCTGATCTCACTAGACATGCCCAGGGTGCCTTGCTGCCCACAGGTGAGTTATTGCACATCTCTTTTCTCAGCTCAAAGCCTGAGAGTGCTGCATTTCATCCCTTACCTTGCAACATTTGCACACCACATGAGTGGATGAACATATGATTTTAAGCAGTTACATTTATTTCAGAGTGCCCTGATGCTGTGTTTTAAAGACTTTTGATGGATGCAAGCAGGTGAGCTTTCATAATATGTCTAGAAAGAAAAAAAATCCAAGTTAAAGAGAACAGAGTGAAAAGGCATCAATGGTGGCAACTTTGTGATCATCTGCAAGTGTGTGTGTGAATTGCTATGGAGTGAGGAACTCCCTCCACCCCACATGAAATAAAGCCCTGTGCTCCTTGATGCAACGACCATAAACACCTCCTATCCATGCTTACCACTAGCTCTTCAGCTTGACCACGTCTCCATGAGCATGCACAACACACGTGCCTGGTACGTGCTTTACTGGCATCAGTCTCAGCCCTGTAGGAGGGGATGGGATGGTGCCCAAACCTTCTCTTGCCCCTCGTGTCTGCTCATGTCTTGCCCTGGGCATGTTTACTGGGATTTCCACTTTCTAAAATGAGTACTGGGCAACAATCCCCCTGTTATTTATGTAACCTTTGTGCTTTTGGATGCTTAGGCTAAAGGTGGGATGGAGCTTTTGGAGGTACTGCTGTGATGTGAGATAGTACCCACAATTCTGGCAGATTGTACAGTAACAAGGAGGTGGCTAAAGTTGGACCCTCTCAGCTCTGCTGTGTAGACTGCTCAGCACAAGGGGCCATTTCAGGCAGCAGGAACCCTCTTTGTCATAGAGTGAAAGAAACAGTCCACTGCAAATGGTTTTAGAGGAAAGGCTGGGCTGTATGGAGAAGACTAGCTTTGTATGAAGTCCCATGTGCCAAATGGAGATCTTCCGCTGAAGTCAGCTCACTTCATTGTTGTGATTCCATGAGTGAAATTGTCCTGGGGACAAGTTACCCTTTGAATACACATAAGAAAACACTTGGCTGGGATCCTTCTTACAATACTGAAGTAAAAAGTATTGCTTTGTTATTGAGAGTATTGTTTCAGGAAGTGAACAATGTCTCCCTGGGTAGAGAATATGTCCTCCAGGTAAGTCTGTCTCCTTGATAGATTAGCCAGTTTGAATGGCATTTCTCTCCAAGCTTGTATTCCTCCTAACGGTGCAGGGGAGAAATTTTATTCCTCTGTGAGGGAAAATGAGCTATTGCTGTCACAAGGGGTTTTCTTCATTTGGGGAAAGAGGTCTTTGGAAATGTCTAAAGCATAATACGGGATGAAATTGTATGCTCACTATGGAAAAACTGGTTTGTACAGAACATAGCCATGGCATGTTCCTCCATAGACTTCATAACTTCAAACTAAACCTAAGCTTGTCTTGAATCCTTCTGCCACTTAGTCTTCCATTTTCCTAGATCTCTGCTTCCTGCCTGTGAGTGGAAACATATGCCATGATGGAGGAAAAACGGCTGTCACAGCATCTCTGGACCATCTTCAACAGAAAGATTCACAGGAGAAAGTAGGTCTAAAAGATCTTCAGCCTTCCTTTCATTCACATAAAAAACTAAGGTAGATGCAGTGAAAGTTTTGAGCTTTTCCCTTGTTACTATTTCTCCTTTTTAAAAAAGAATAGCTGAATAATAACCCTTTGAGCTGAACCCAAGCAATGTGGAGGTTGTGCTGGTGGGCTGAAAATGAGAAATGAGCTGATAAATAAACAGTTTTCACTTTCCTTTGGTCAGAATGATTTATCTCTGTGAGTGTAGGAGTTTTCTTGATTGCCTGATTCATTGCTTCTACCTATGAGGTAGAAACCTTGTAAGAGGTTTCACAGTGAAACACTAAGTAAAATTTAATGTTTTGGGTTTTATCTTCAGGGCACTCAGTCACCTGGACACAGGTTTTCTAAATGTCTACTTAAACCCCTGGGATACAAACAGCTATGAAGCTCTTTGTGGAGATGTGGATTTTTGCCATAAACCGGGATTAATGTTTTTTCAGGGGCTGTTATGAGACTTCGGGACAAAACCACTGCAAGAACTGAGAATCATCCTGGGCTTTACTGTCTTTCATTCAAGTTTTCTCTGATGTGCCTTCTCTAACTTAAATTTAAGGTGTCCTGATATTAACCCAAATAAAACATTGCAACAGCTGTACAACTTTTCTGTGTGGAGCTGATAAGAGCATGAACAAACTACAAGTGTCAGGTGTTAGATGTGACACAAAATGCTCTACATGTTCTGCTACCTTGGTTACAAAGTTTGACTCAACATCATGTATAGAACAGAGCAAAGTATGCACTCTAGAGTACTGAAGCTACTGGACTTCAGGAAAGTATTTGCAACTAAACGAAAGTATTAAAATGATAACAAATATGAATTTTCAAGTCAGTGTTTAGGAACACGGGAAGAGATTAAGATGTTCTGTGTTTAATATTAACTTGAGGCTGCAAAAGGTATCCTGATTTGGTCAGCTAAACTTAAAAAGCCTGTGTAATGAGGAGTTGTTGCTTTGGCTCTGTTTTACGGCTTCCTTTCTCAAGGACAGCTCCTAGAAATACAGTGCCTGTATTGGTTTTGGTTAAGCCATAGCACTGCCTTAAAACGGGATGAGTTTCACCTGAATTCATGGAGGAGGTTAACATGTCAAACAGATGGTGCTCTCTAGGTATCTGTGATAATTTAAGGTTGGATGGAGAGGAGAGATCTGCAGTAAGACCCCAGTGAGAGGAGGGCCGCAGCACAGACCCTCAGCACAGTTCATGCTACAGCCCCTATGTTGTTGTCAGCTGGTAATGACATCTTAGAGGAGAGCAGATGAATCTAAGGTCTACTGGCATGGAGGGAAGTTATAGATGTGGCAGAAGGAGTAAAGTCAAGGAAGAGAGCAAATGAGATGAGAAATTGCAGGGAGTTGTAGGGATAGAGGGCACATATCTAAGAAACTATACTTTATTAGTTCCTCTGCTCAAAGTATGGCTTATAAAATTTAATAGTAGGACCCGAAACCTTTTATCTGAGATGTTTAAAGGACCCTAAAGGAACTGAGTATTGTGAACTCATTGAAATTAATTGAGTTTGTAATCTTCTCAGGATTCGCAGTCAACAAAAGTGCTGTTGGGCTAGCGATGAAGGACCTTGCTGAAGACACTACAGATAATTCTTTGGGTACCATTTTAGTATATGACTTCTTCTCAGACTTAGTGAGATCAAAAAAATCAGAAGGTGAAAAGTCTGAGGGTTTAAATATAATTAAATAATCCATGATTTAGCCTCCATTAAGGCAAATACTCCCAGTATAGCAGCTCTTCTGGAAATTTTTTCCTACATTGATGATTCTGGTCATTTGTTGGCTTTGCTGTTTGTTATGAGCCACTTTGAAAAGGAGAGGAGAGCAATCCCTGCTACTTTAAGAGCTATCCTTAAGGACTGTGGTGGATCATGGTCATTTCCACTTGCATGCATGACAGCAATCCACTCAGGACCTGGGTTCACACTGTCACTCTGACTGTTCCAGACTGCTTTTTCTACAATGTTAGTTGTGAAACTGGAAAGAGGGCAATTGTTTTTTAGTTTTTTTATTCCTCCAATTGCCTGTAAATGAGCAAATATAAAAGGGAAGTAGAATATGATGGTGATATTTTGCTATGACCATTAAAAGCAAGTTAATAGAGAATCAGGCCTTATAATATCCTGATATCAATACCTATAAAAAAAAAGTAAGAAAAAAGTTAGCAAACCAGAATTTCAGGATGTATAAATCATGAAAGCTTTATTGTAGTCAACAGATCTTCATTCTTTTCACCCCCTTTCAAATGATTTATGTAGCAGAAAAGCAGACACAGCAGCATGCAGAACTTTCTGGCCTATCTCTGAAGTATTTAGCTTGCCCTAGAGTTGTCTGAAACCAGAGATAGCAAGAGCTGCCAAGTCTGGAATTTGGATTAAGTTAAACCCTCTATTGTTCCCCTTGCAAGGTGGCAATTGCTACATGCTCCTCTTCCTTTTACACACCAACAAACTGTAAATCAGCCTTCGCAGGAATGGTAAATTTAGCTGTTGCCCCGAGTTGGAAACATTATTTTTCTGCTCAAGCTATTGCACTCACTTTCAAAAACCCATACAACTTTCCCTCTGCTCATGCCTCCAAACTGACTTACCATGTCTCCCCTTGTGCCTGCCAGACTGCCAGCACCAAGTGGTGTGGTGACAACCACCATCTCCTTCTCTGTTCCTTCTGCCTGGCCATCATCGGCAAGGTTTTCCATAAAACTCCCATACGCTCCTATGGCTTCTTACATTCTCCATGTTCAAATCCATCCCAGAGGTCTGCTACTGCTCCTGTTAGCGATTCACTGCTCATATTTTTTCTCCCTTGTTTTTTCTGGTTGTTTTGTTGCTTGTGTGGTAATCTACACTGGGGAAAGGGTCACTGGAAAAACATAGAAAACATACATCTGCTTCTTAAGGGCAGACCACAAAGCAAAATACCGGAGATGAAAAATAATCTAGAAAAATACATTCTGAAAAATGAAGTTCATATTCTCAAACTGAGTTTGCATTGATGTTTCTCCAGAGAGAACTGTTGTTAGAAACTTGGCGCGCTTGCATCTAATTTTAGAGTATGATCTACTGATGTTTATCATCTGCTAACATGATTCTGTAATTCTGAGACTTATTAAGCACTACTTGATGTTAGTTGTTTGGTTAACGTAGGGAGAAATCAGGATGCTGTGAAGTGTGAGTTAGTATGATTTGACAGAAAGACTTCTGATGTCCCTGGTGCGTGGATTTCCTACTTGGATATGACATGAAAAAAAGCAGACTGTTTGTAAAACAGGTCAGCAGTATTTCTTACACAATGCAATACTGGTGTTAACATATGTCACAGACTTTGTTTCTGAATTTCCTTGAGGTAATGCCAATAGGAAATGTCTATTAAAAAAAAATAAAGGCTTCTCTGTATTTATCAAGGTGCTATTTAGTCCAAGTTGTTATCTTCTAAAGGCTAACAACTTTCAAAAACCATTAAAATGAGCTGGATTTCTTTTCCTTTTTCTTCTTTTCTTTTCTTTATTGGGCATTGAAATTTATTAGCTTTCAGTGACCAGCACAGACAGAAGTAATCTTTTGCCACAAGACATTATTTATAATTCAATAGTTACTTTAATGTGTCTCAAAAATCTCATAATTCATATGTTATGCTATGATAGTTTTATTCTCTTTTAAAACAAATACAAAGATTGCAAAACATTTTAAAGTTGTTATGCTGGTCTTGTTTTTCCTGGAAAATAAAATATTTTGAAGAAAGTCTAATCTAATAGTACTGGCGATGGCTGGTTTTGTCTGTAATAGAAAAGATACAGTTTCTAGTACTGCTAACTCCTTGTATCCCTATATTAACATGAATTTGATGTGGATTCTAGGTTAGAGACTGTAATTAGATGGCCTTGGCCCTAGTCACATGATATAAGTTTAGAAATTGTTGAGTATTCATACTCTTTAATCAAGCCTTAGATAGGGCTGTCAACATGAGCACTTAAAAGTGTGAACACCTAAAAATGGTTTGGCATTTTACAAAACCAGGCTATATGATCAGTGGAAAGAACAACCTAATTATGCATTATACTCCGAAAACCGTATGCTTTTATGTCAACAGATATTGTTATATGTTGAATGAACTTGTTCTGAAAAATAATTGTCACTACTTCATAGCATTCCTGGGTTTATGCAAGCAGTAATTTCATGCTGAAGGGGATCAGCAAAAGTGTTTTCATATGATATTTCTTGGGGTGTAGCACGATTTTCTTAAAACAAATATGTAAAGACAGAGAAATGTTTGTACCATTAGCTATCCCTGGGGCCCAATGTTCTCAGAGAGACAGATATTTCATGGTAAAGTTACCATGTGAATTCCCACCCCCGTACATGTTAAGGTTTTCAGTTATTTGTGCAATTGGGGAAGCCTGAGGTAAAAAGCCCAAGAAAAACACTTAATAAATGAAGTATTTACAGTTACCTTTAGAAAAAGCATTTTGACATTGGCAGTGTTGCAGGCATGGTAGGAGAGGGACGAAGAAGGCAGTCTTCCAGTATTTTCACCCATCAGTGTTTTTGCTTCAAAACTGCTGCCATGTGTGGGAGAATAAAGGTTGAGAGACATCTGTATCCTGAAAAAATAGGTGCACACATCAGTGACATGATCCATGGCATCTTAAGAATTGCTTTCAGCCATAAGTAACCTTTAAAAATGAAATCTAGCTATTGATTTAGATCAATGCTCTTCATCGGTTGGAAAGTGTTTGAGTAGATTCCCTCTTGTTCCTTCAAATTGAAGGTTTCCAGCCCAGCTTGGGTCAGAACACATCAATCTACCTTTTTAGTATTAAATTCATTGTTAGCTAAGATACTGATAAAATGGTTAAACGTCTGTCCAGCAAACTAAATGTCCTACATCATCAAATTTGGAATAAGGCTGATTAGGCTGGCAGGGAAATTATTTGCATTAGTAAAAAGGTGGAGAATTATGGGATGTTATGTGAAAATATAGTCAAAATAGGGCTTTGGGTTGAAATAATTTACCCCGAAAGGGAATAAACATATGGAATAAATTAGCAGAGAAAATAATTTCACAAACGTAAATCTGTTTATGGGGTTGCCTTGATTAGTTTCTGAAAAAAAATTAGAGGTTAAAAAACATAGTAATAGACTAAGGAAGCTGAATTAAGATATTCAGAGCATGACATCTCTGGATGGCATTTTTTGTACCGGCCTGGGCTCAACTGGCTTTGTATTTTTTACCATATACACACAGTACGCAGTGGCTGGTTAGCTAAGCTGAGTCAAGTCATATCACCTTGAAGCTGTGAAGTCAATGGTCCAGCTTTCAGAAATTAATTCTCCTGCTACTTGAAATTAATTATATTGTGATAAATGAGCCTCCATTTATCGGTACATACATCTGAAAGATGCTTTCTGTAAACTTTTGGGTGACCAAACTGGAAAGTTGATCAAAATCAAACAGCTACTGCCTGTACCAATATCAGTTTGAATGTGCAAATAATGCCAAAAATCACTTTCCTCCCTTAAAACCTTGACCCAAAATGTTCTGATATGTTTGATTTTCTGTCCAAATCAACAGATGTGTTTCCCATTGTCTTCAAGGCCTTTACAAATTCAGCTTTCATTTTCTGGCTTGCCTGAAGGCGTTTGGTGTAATGTGCTCCTTCTCCTTTCCTGGGTAGTGGTAGTGCTGATGGTCAGAAGGTGCAGCCTTCCTCGGTGTTGTTCATCCTACCCCTTCCCTGTCATCCTTCCCTACAGGAGCGTTGCAGAGAGAGCACTCGTGAACGTTTAGCTAAATGTGGACACTGGGGGTTAAAATACCACTGCAGGCAAGAGAAACTGAGTTGCCAAATTGAAGTTACTGCCTCCTTTTTGGTCACTAAGTTGCGCTGTTAATTTTAGTGGTCAGAACCAAATCTATTGTGCAAAATAGGGAAGCATCTCCTAACCAGTAAACTATGTTTTTCTACATTAAATTGGTTTTAAGTTGGAATTTTATACACCATATCACCTAAAGCTTTCTAGTAAAATATACTGTACTGTACTCACTATGTACTGTGAGTTGGAGATAATTAGGTAGATGTGGATATGTATGATATATGTTAACAGAGCTTGCTTTTGGAAGAATTTACAAAAAGCTAAATGCACAGAGCAAACCTGCAGTGGTGTTTCTTGTCACCCTTTTCACATACAGTAATGGAACACACACCCTTTGCCAGGCGGGTTGCTACTTTCTTACTTTTGCATTATTGAAAAGAGACTCCCTGAACTTTGTTCACTGGTTTCATGTTGGACATGGAAAAGCTAAAAATTGTCTTTAGGAGTGAAACTGATGCGTTACCGTTGACTGGCACTTCAGGTGGCAGGCTGCTCGGTTTATTCTGAGGTCAGCTATGTGATCTTACTGAGATTGACTCAATGGGAAGCACTTTGCCAAATCTCTTCATATTAGATCAGTTGGAACTGCTACCTTTATGCCTGGGAGCAACAGTTGAGAGCCTGAAACTGCACTTCTTGCTCTCTGGGGAAGCAGCATCGTGTGTGTCTTGGGCCTTGGCAACAGATAGGCAAAGATTATTGGCAGAGTTCATTTGGTCAGACCTGAGTTCATCACTGACAATGCCTTGCTCTGGGGTATTAGATGCTGAATAAACATCTAAGAAGGATATAAAAAGGACAGCCACTTCCCTATGGGAGTTGGTGCAATACCCAGAAGTAGAACAAAAGTCAAAGCAACAAAGATATTTAGAAATAGGAAAATGCCAGCTTCCCAAATGATCTATCACCAAACGTAAGCATCTTTAAAAATGAGTAGTGTCTATTGGTTTAGGACCACTGAATAATACTTTGTCTTCTGCATACCTCTGCTTCTTTAAAAGGTACTTTATCTCACAATCATCTGTTGCTGGAGTGTAGAAGGACAGGATGATTCTGTTCTAAAGGTAATTGTGATAGATTGCCTGGAACCCTTCAGGCTTTCCAATGTTTTTACTTTCCCTCCCCAAGAAAAAATGATTTAAATGCAGATAACAGTCTCTTTCTTTTATTTTTTCTGCCAGTCATAATGCAGCACTCTATGTTCTTCTCTTGAGTGCAAACAACCGAGATCTCAGTGTTTCTATTAATGTGGTATCGTTAGAGTTTGTTGTCTTGAGGGCTCATGCAGTGTGTTTTATGCTACACAAAATGCAAAGAAGGCTGTGCCTGTCTATAAAACTGTTTGCTATGTAGACCTCATAATCCTGTGAGTTGATCCGGATGACTGAAAGAATTCAGCTTCCATGCAAACGCATAAATAAGGTTCAGGTTTGCAGAACAGCTCTGAACCCAGCAGCACTTATGAAAACATTCAGTTAAAGGTTTTCTTCTCCCAGAACAGTTCCTCACACAACACGTTAATATTACTCATCACTAGACTCCTGGCCTCTTATTTTATTACCTAAGTAAAAGCTGAACGTTTTTGTAATCTGGCTCATATATGAGAGCTGCTTTCCTCCACTCAGATGGTTTTGGGTATAACTTTTTGTAATACCTTTTTCCACAACTTTCAGTCAGAGAAAGGCATTTTCCTAGGCCACCCGCGTGTAGAAGGAGGTGGATCATGTTGCACAGAGGTTTTTTCAGGCTCTCTTCCCAGTCACTTGCCACGAACGTTTGTATATGTCACTTCTGGGCTCTCTGGATATCGATGGGGAGGGTGTCCGAAAGGCTCAGAAGCAGGAGATACTGCTTCTGAGGTATGTGAGGTTACATTAAGTCTGCTGCTAGTTGTCCTTCACAGAATTGGCTTTTCCCTCTCTCCCTTGTCACAGGCACCTTGCCCACAGGGTAAAACAGGAAATACTTAGTTAGCTCTGAAAGTCTCGCGTGTGGCACCTTTATCAAGACGAGCATTTGTCAGACTTGTAATTCCCACCAACTTCCCTCTTCCAGACTTCTGGATTTCAAAGAAATTTGTTAAGGCTTGAAATGAAAAGAGAACTCCCACCAAAGGAAATGGGAAGACCTTTTGGTTTCTGCAAATCCAGGATTTTTGACCAACATCAAAAAGGGATGCTGTGAAAAAAGGGATCTTGTGTGAACAGGAAAAATATGGCAGTGAGTGTGGAGCTGTAAGCTCCAGTTCTAAGCTGTGCTTGAATTTTGAAGTTTTTGAATGATCTTTCAGTTCTTAATTTAAGAATATTAATTATCATTTTCCTAGGAGGTACATTCGAAACCATTCAACATCCTTGTCAGGCGGCAGCTTTTAATTTCTTTACCTTGGCAATGCAAAAACATCTTAAAATTGGTAAGAATGGTCACGACAGATTGCTTGCTCCCGTGTCACCCTGACTAAGGCAGAGCTCAGGCAGAGCCTGCTCCTGGCCATCAGGGCAAATGTGAGGGCAAGGAGATGTATAGTAGGTGCCAGAAATATAGCCTGAATACTCTGCACTGTGGTTCTCCTGTTTTCTGTGGCTCAGGGATGATAATATCAGACATGGAAGCAGCAGTGGAAGTGCCCACAAGCCAGCGAGTGTCACAGACCAGCCCTTTGTGTCACCCGAGCAGAGCCCGGGGCTGAGTTGGATGTGACTCACAGATGTTATTCCCGCAGGTGAGCAGCTTAACTTGGTCACAAACCTTGGTCAGGGCATGAGGTCACCGGCCAAGTCATTCTCACCCTGGGTGCATTGGTGCAAAAACTACAAGGCATCACCTGACAGTTTATTTTCTTACATTTGAGAGAGCGTTTCAGGCCAGCTTGCTTGGCAAATGCTGTTGCTTCCATTTCTTTGTATATTGATAGGATATACTTAAAAAAGGGAGCATGGTATGGCTAATTAATGTTGATGGTGTGTACAACCAGTGGATTGAGAGGAGGTAGCTGGACAGCCTTTTTAAAAGTTTTCATGATGATAGAGACCATTTCACGCTCAGACAATAAAGCTGCATTTCTTCAGCCTGACAGAGTTCCAGTTGGCTGGGAGCTGCTCGGCTACAGCACAACACACTGCACGCAACATGGATTTTACACCTTTCACTGAAGTATGAAGGATAGTACCTAATACAAAACAGAGAACGTATGAATGCCTGCCTTTATTCCTCTCTGCTTGCCTGCACTTCCTTGCTGCTCATAGGAATACATTTTGCTCACAGTGAGGCTGATGTAAAGCCAAGGTAACTCATGGGACACAATCTCAGGCATCATTTTGCTTCCTATTTGGGTTGCTGAGAGGGTATGGAATAAATTTTTTTCCTTTATTTTTAAGGCAAGTGGGGAAATGTCCAGTTTATAAATATATAAAAAGCTCATTAATAGACCCCCAACTTTAGAATGCCTATTGCAAATAGCTGACTTTGTATTGCTGAACTTAAACACCAATATAGTTGCATCATTTTCAATGTTGTTGTAACAGGGAAGGAGACAAATAGCACCGACTTTATTCAGTGAGTTCTCTCCTAGGCTCCTCGTCTATGAAAATCAGAAATATTCCCGTCTTACTTCATGGATTTACCCTTGTGAAACACAGGTGGTTCACCTGAGGAAAAAGACAAAAAAAACCAAGAATCAGACCTTAGTTCCCGAGTTTACAATCTCTTTTTTTTGTGCACAGCAGGAAATATTTTTTAAAAATCCTGGGTATTTCCAAACATCTGACTTCTCAGAGGAGTGAAAATGCAATCAAAGTATTTCCTTTCAAAGCTGCATCACTTTATGATTAGTCAAGGGTTTTTTGTAACATGAATTTCCTTTTCAGAAATGTTTTCTATTACATCTGTTTATTATTTTTTTTTTAGCAATCCAATTAGATTCCTCTTTAATCAGCATGGAAAAGTTGGTGTTGCTCATTTGAAAAAAAAAAAATATATATATCTCTATCTCATGGTATTCATGGCTACTATAGCAAATGTTTAAATATTTCCTGAGTTAGCTTTAGCCCCATGTGTGCTAAAATAGATCAGTATTTGACCTGAGCAATTATGACTATCCTATTCAGAATGTCTTTCGGTTCACTTTCCATCAAATATAAAAGCTTTTGTATGATACATAGAGTGTCACAGATTTTATTAGCCTGAAAGATCCCCTGCACATCTGGATGCACAATTTTAATCATCTCGTGATTTAAGGTCCTTGTCATTTTCCCTCATCTCATGCATTTTACTGTATCTGCATGTGCTGGTACACTTTCTCCAACCCATTTTAAATACAGACTTCTAAAATAAAAATTATTGCCCCAATCGCACAATTCAGAAATGTTCCAGTGCTTATGGAATGGTTTTGTCCAGATTAAAGGACGGAATTTTTTTTTTTCTTTTACTTTAATTGTTTATGGTTACTTTGACATGTGAAGAGTCTTGCAATCTCCCCGTTTCTTTTTCCCAGTCATTCCTGACAATTAGTTCAAATCATATTGTAATATGAATATTCTGGGCCAAACTGAGGACAGGCACGCCCAGCAGATGTGCCCTGCTCTTTTGTCTCACCAGGCAGCTGGAAGGACCATCTTGCCGCGGCACAGCCTCCTGCAGCTGTTGCTCCCTCCCCGCTCTGCGTGCCTTGTGTAGGACTATCATGGTGAGTCTCATTTTCATCATCCATCCGCTGCCCTCCATCAAGATGGCTATGCTTGGGCAGGGATACAGTGTGCAGTTTTTCTCCCAGCAGGATGGCACAGTTGCTAAGGGGGTCTTCTTTGGGTGGCAGGTGGATGCTGGTGGATATACCATCCACAATGTTGGTGAGTGAGGTGTATTGTCCTTCCACATAGCAAATGAAGCAATGATGCCAATATGTAATAAGTCTGGGTTTGCTCCCAGGTAGGTTATTACACAGGCAGCCAGTATCTGACCTTTCTTTCAAGACCTGCTGGCAAAAGAGTAGCTTTTTTTCCCCTAGTTTAGTCTTATAAATGAGAGGCCAGGCAACAATGGGTGTCTGGTTTATCATGTACTGATAAACAGTAACTGAAAAATACTAAAGGGAAATGAAGAGAAATCCTTGAAAGCAGAAGTACTGAATATTTTTGCCCCTGGCTAAGACCGAGGTGGCAATACGGATCCTAAAACAAGTTAATCAACATATTGAAGCTCTTTTGGGAAGCTCCTCAGTAGCAGAACAAAAGAGCTAGAGGTCATACACTGCGTTCTAGCAGCAGACTGTGAGCTGCCACTGAGAAATCAAGTTTCTAAAGACATCTACTTCTGGGGGCACTGGAGGGGCTGGAGATGGGCAGCCCTGTGTGGCAAGACCTGGACTGTTGGGGCTGATGGTGCAAAGGCACAGAGAGCCATGGCCGCCACAGCTGGCTGGCAGCAGCACAGGAGTCCCTGGGTGCCTGCACGGACACCTCGGTCTCCTACTGCTCCTGCTGCACCACCGGTTAAGGGCACATCCCCTGGCCTCCTGGCTTCTTGTGGCATTAGCATGCTGACTTTGGCATTTTGCATTCCTGTTTAAAAGGAAAGGCTCCCCCACTAGCTGGCTCCCCCAAAACGCTTTTGCATGGTGCATCCCTCACCGCCTCTTCCCACGTGGCTTTGATCCTGGCCGGCAGGCCTGCTCGTGGCAGGGCTGAGGAGAACTGAGTGTGTATCTTTGGCTGAGGGGCTGGGAAGCCTGACGTGCAGATGGTCCCAGATTTATTTGAACTGGCTCTCGATCCTCGTGTCACTGGGCGAGAGCGCTGAGGGCTGGCAGCAGCGCTGAGCGGGTTGCAGCCCTGCCAAAGGAGGAACTGGTGCTACTGGGAACGGCAGCTGCTCTGGGACAGAAGAGAAAATTGTAGGTGGTGGAGGAGGACCCTCAGGGCTCTCTCGGCAATTCAGGACACTTGAGGGAAGAAAAAAAAAAACACAAAAAATTCAGTAAACCTTTCCCCTTGCAAACGTGTTGTTACTGTTGGCAAAACATACGGGTTGCAACATCTTGGTTGCTTCTGCTAAGACACGGGTTGTGTGCACTCTTCTGAGAACACCTTAAAATAAAGGCTGACTTTGGCAATAACAACATGCTTGTAAATAAGGAGGTTTACTTTTGAGAAATGTTATCCCTAACTGGAAGCATTTGAAGAGAGTCCCCGAGGCTATTTTCCTTTCCGTTATATACAGAATAAAGATTCACAAGCAGGTCAAGATGCTTTTTGCTTTTTGAATTAGAGTGTTTCTCATTAACTGGGTGTAGCTGAAATCACTGTCCTGCAGTCCAGTGCCACTTTCCAGCAGGGATCTTTGACAAGATGTGTATATATTGCAAAAGTGCACACTGTGCAACAAAGACCTGCTTTAGAGCTGGCTTAAATGGCAGTAAATTAGGTACACAAGACAGCATAAGTAGGTATGTGTACAAGACGCAATTTGTCTGCTGTGTTGCTAGAAGGAGAAGGCTGTAGCAAGAAAAGAGACAGTAGAGATTTGCCACCTCCTCGGATGTCTTGATTTGAGAAGCAGTGGCTGCCTTTATATTTTAATACGTGTTTTGTCTCATAACAACATTGCTGAACACTGAAACCCTAAGCTGTGAACCTCAGCTTATTGGCAAGATGTCATGGCTACTGCTGGACCGCGTTCTCATGTCTTACACAAAGTCATGGGAAAGCAGACAAAAAACCCCCACTTTTTAGACTAGGTTGCCAGCAGACCCAAAGACAAAAGACAGTTTTAACTCCAGGCCAAAAGCTTAGGAGCGGCTATCTGAAACTTCATGAGATAGACACCACTGGTTTAGAGTCTTTAAGCTGCACATCCCAAGTAAACCACAACAAAAGCTTAAAGAGGAAAGGTCAGACCTGTGAAGTGCTATTTGTTTTCACTGAAACTTCATCTCCCACTTACCCCCAGCCTAACCAGCAGCGGAATCAATTACCACTTGTCAGACTGAAACCTGACCCCAGAAATGAAAGAAGGACATGACCTCCAGGGGGAAAAGAAACCACGAATGAAACACTTTCTCCTGCAGGGAAGGGTTAACAGGCCTGATCCTCTTCTTTCCCCCTTTAAGAAAAGATCAATACCGCTGTTCTCTACATTTACTCTTCCTTTCATCGGGGATGGCCAGTAGGACAGTGAGGTTATTGAGATTAGGTTTCATAAATTACTCCATTTAATAATTGAAGACAAAGAGGTTCCATACATTTTAATAGCATTTAGCGTAACCGTTCAAATTTGTAGGACTCATAATAGATCAATTTCAGCTGCCATTACCACTTGAGGTAATGGTGCTTTCACTTACCAAGCTTCTGTTAAGTATAGGATCAGCTTGTCAAAAAGTGGTCGGGTTTAAGGCAGTATCCCCCACCCTGCTATTTCATACAAGCCTAGATGGGCTTTCCCAAAGGGGTGTCTACGACATACCGGGAACATTTCTGTCAGTTTAGCTCACCTGCAGTCTCTGTGGCAGCTGAGAAGAGGGTTCATTTCAGTGTGTAAAATTATGTAAGAGCATTACTTCTGACATCTGGGCCCAGCCTGGACTATTTCTCAGTTAGAGCATCAGAAGTGAGTTTCGGCAGGATAGGAAGAGTACTTAATGCAAATTGCATGAAGTTTAACCAAGCCAAGTGCAGGGTCCTGCACCTGGGACGTGGCAATCCCAGGCACAAATACAGGTTGGGCGGCGAATGGCTAGAAAGTAGCCCTGAGGAGAAGGACTTGGAGGTGTCGGTGGATGAGAAGCTCAACATGAGCTGGCAATGTGCACTGGCAGCCCAGAAAACCAACCGCATCCTGGGCTGCATCAAAAGAAGCGTGGCCAACAGGTCACGGGAGGTGATTCTGCCCCTCTACTCTGCGCTCGTGAGACCCCACCTGGAGTACTGTGTCCAGCTCTGGAGTCCTCAACACAGGAAGGACATGGATCTGTTGGAACGGGTCCAGCGGAGGGCCACGAAGATGATCAGAGGGCTGGAGCACCTCTCCTATGAAGACAGGCTGAGAGAGCTGAGGTTGTTCAGCCCGGAGAAGAGAAGGCTCTGGGGAGACCTTATAGCGGACTTTCAATATCTGAAGGGAGACTACAAGAGAGCTGGAGAGGGACTCTTTGTCAGGAAGTGTAGTGAAAGGACAAGGGGCAACAGTTTTAAATTGGAAGAAGGGAGACTGAGATTAGATACTAGAAAGAAATTCTTTACAGTGAGGGTGGTGAGGCACTGCAACAGGTTACCCAGGGAAGTCGTAGATGCTTGATCCCTGGAAGTGTTCAAGACCAGGCTGGATGGGGCTTTGAGCAACCTGGTCTGGTGGGAGGTGTCCCTGCCCATGGTAGGGGCGTTGGAACTAGATGATCTTTAAAGTCCCTTCCAACCCAAACCATTCTATGATTCTATGATTCTTATGTTTCCATTTCTGAGTCCAAGGGGTCCGCTTGAGCAGTGAGAGTTAGGTAGCTTGTGGTCAACAGCACTAGCTAATACTGGATTCACAGGTTGAAAGACATGGCTGTTTTTTCAAAGCAGACCCATTGAAACTGGCTTCTCTGAGCACTCCACTATTTAGGTTTTGTTAGCACTCACACTGCCCATGAAATGAACGAATTTCAACTATATTCCCATGCTCTGACTTTGCACATACCTTCCCAGGAGATGTCTATGGACATCTTAGCTTTGCATTTGTTGTGTAGTGCTTTTGGTCTTGTCTTTAGTCTATCTGTATACTTTGCTACACTATATTTTCCTTGAGTTATGCTATTTCTGCCACAGAGGATTCACATTTTTGTGTGGTCAGCTTTATTCCTACAGACCTGGCTCTTTCCAATGGTGCTCAGGGTCTCTCATTGTGCTCTCTGCTAATTCTCCCTAGGAAAGAGCTGCCTACACAGGCATTAGTAACCTCTCTACAGTAGATAAGAAGCAGATATCCCACTTGTGGTATGTGTTGGGTGCTGAACACAGCCCACAGAGCAGTCTGAAGAAAGAGGGTCTCCCAAAGGGGGTGTTGAATGCACACAAACATGCGCTGTATTTTTTAAGGGCTGCTGCCAGAATCCTGCTGACGCATCAAGCATAGAGAACTGCTTGGCACCAGCCATTTCTCAAGCAACTTCTCCTCCAGTGTGCTGCAGCAAATGTTCCCCATTTGCGTATTTATTTTTATGATTCTATATGTAAACAAAGGGAACTTCATTTTTTTCTGTTCTTTGGTGTTTCATTATCTATTTTTTTCCTGTAATGGTTGGCCAGGGAAAGTACTTTTCTGAATTTTCTTGACCTTCGTTTCCCCAAATAAAGCAGTTTGCCTTGCTGCCCCTGCCTCAGGAAAGGAGAAATTTCTTAAGGACATTAACTGTGGAAACACCATCAAATCAAACCAAGTAAACAGAAATTAATTCCCTTTTCCCATTCCCCCTCCCTTCCCCTGTTCACTGAAAAGCAAATAAACCAGGCTGTATTCCGAAGGAGGCAGGAAATGAAGGCAAGGAGGGACAATTCAGAAAACAAAAGACATTTTATTGAGCTTTACAGAAAAATGTGTTCTGCGGTCCTGATTGTGTGATCTGGTGCTCTACTGGTGATAAGATGATTTAGAAAAGCATTTGGGCATAGTGCTATGGTGGGGAACCTCTCTGCTTCCCTATTAAATCAGCAGGCTGTGCCAAACATGAACAAGCAAATGCGACGAGGTGGCCCACGGGGTCTCTGCACTCTGCCTGCAGAATACGTGGGATGTGATCTGGCACGGATCAAGTCAGGAAGGAGGAAAATCATGAAGTGTGTGAAACTGGAGATGTGAGCATCTTACCTTCTTGTGGCCTTCATCTCTCTAGTCTGCATTTGTGAGAGAGGCCGTGTGTTTCTGGCTATGATTGCTTGAAAAGAATGGATTAACCCTCAACCTGGAATTTCTTATGGAGTCTGAAAGAAGTGCTACATACAAAGTAATTAATCAAGCATGGCAAAAAAGGATTGTTTTCTACCTGAACCTGGCATGGCTTCTAATTAAAATCTTGAGTGCAAAATCACTTTGGAGGGATTGAAGTGTTTACCATTTGTCAGCTAGACCCTGCTAAATATATTAATTTACAAAATATGTCCACAAATGGATCTGTGAGAGGAGAGTCTATGAGCTGTAAAAATAAAGATTTTGGGGGAAATATTTTAGAACTTTTGGACTTTAAAACACAGAACTGTTTTTCAAAGGAAATGTCTGAAAATTTTACAAAAACATGTTTTTCTCAATAGCTGAGATTTTTGGCATAAAAAGATAAAGACACAAGAAAAGTCTCAGACTTAATACCTACTTGGCTGGACAGTCTATTTTGTGATAGATGGGTCCTTCAGCAGGGATCTTTAGGCCCCAAGTTTTCTCTCTCCAAGACTCATCCTGTATCCAGGGCTGGATGTACTCCTCTTGTTCTTGGGTTTTTTTGGGTTGTTTTTTTTTTTTTTTTTTTTGGTCTCCAGAGTTTCAGCTTACTTCCTCTTGCTCTTTGCTCAACTTTCCAAGGCTAAGCTCCTTCCGGACTTCTGTCAACCCTTTCTTCCCTGTCAAAAGGTCAAGCCTCTTGGATGGCATGGGTACTTCTTTCCTTGCCCAGTGGTTTGGTCGGAGAAGGTTATGGAGTGGCCATATCCGGGGCATTCTGCACTTTCCCCCACTCTCACATCAGCTTTCAGCCCCAGGGACTGCTCCCGGGCTGCCTGCCGGCTGGATCTGAGATGCTGACAATGGGGTGCTGATGTGGCCTCGCCTGGAGCTTGACCGGGAGCCTGTCCTCAGTATGTCCTTGCCAGGGTACTTCAGATAGAGAAAAAAAAATTATGAGGGAGTTACTGCCACTTACACAGCCATTGCTTTTACATGGATGCTCTCATCACTTCTCAGCAGGACCAAGAGGCAGACCATCATGTTCCATTTTCTATCCAACTCTCATGTTAAGTTTCCGCAGTACCTCTTCCCTAGCTTTTCCCCTGCAGATACCTTCTAGATACCAGACTTTATCATGTGTCCAAAGCTGTTGCTTTGGTTTATGATACACCTGCAAACTGACCAAGATTTATCTTAAAATTATGCATTGCTTGCAGACTTTTTTCCCAATAATTTCTGAACTGCTGTGTTCTGGAAATATTTGCCTGCCTATGAAGATCCCTGCTAGAATATTTATCAGCAGTGTTATCTGTGTGAGCAGAACTGGAGTATCAACTTTATATTCATGAAGGGTTTTTTTTGCCAGCATTCGTCCTGTTCTACTTTTGTCTTGTCACATGTCTGGGTAATCAAGTGACTGCCCAGTCATGATTACTAATCCTTATTGATTTCATCTCAGGCAGATGGAGGCAGAGACTGCAGTTTAGGAAAGCTCTTAAAGCATGTGTTTTTCTCTGTTCCTGTTGCAAAATAAGACAAATTTCCTGAGCAGGACATAGGGAATGGCGAAGCCACTCACAGATCTCTCTACTGCCTACAAAAGAGGAAGCACTTCTGCCATCCTCTGCAGTTGCTCATATGCCTAAATTAAACTTAGATCTGACATTTGGATGGGGAGGAGAGGATGGGAAAGGATCAACCTGATTTTTATTATGTAATCCTTTGCTCTGTGGTTTGTTGCCACTCAGGTTTGCTAAGGAGAGATAATTCAGCTCATTAGCCACTCTCTTTTCCATGTCCTGATCAGGTATTCTAGGGACAGACAGGTCCCTAGGGCCGAGGCCAAGCCAAATGGATTGGCTGTATTCACCTGTTGAGGTCTGACCATCCTTTGACAGCAGCTTTGGCTTTGAGAGACCTTGCTAGTGTTGTTCAAAGGAGAGCTAGAGAGTAACGTAATATTTAAGTAGTGTGGGCTAGCATAGCCCTGGCCCTCCAGCTCCCTCCCGGGTTCTCTCTTACTCTGTGGTGTAGACACATGGGATCCTCTTGCAAAGGAGAGCTTCTGGATGATGTTGCACACCTAGAATTTGTTTCTGGCTTTGTTTAAAACAGTGTTGCTGCGCTGAAGATGAGGCAGTGAGAGCAGTATGCATTGCATAAGTAACTGTAGCATAGACAATAATTATCAGCTAATTCTTGGTGGTATGAACAGCCTGTATGACTGCAAAGTTGTTTTCCTTTTATTTGGTGAAGCATTCTAGCTGAGAAAAGGTCACCACTGATAGACAGTGTGCTGAAGTAGTGATGATGAGATGTAAACATTTCCAACACACATTTTTCTAATCCTGACCAGAAACAGGAAAGATTTTTGGTTTCCTGGAAATGAATATCTTACAAATGGAGTGAAGAGTCTTTACATCTGCAGAACTATGAACTTTCCAGGCATGTGTGATGAGTCATGAGTTTGAAAGCAAGCTCATCCTACACTCGCAAGGATTAACTTTGTGAAAATAATCTTGGCTACCTGTGGATTCAGCCTGTGTTACAACTGTTATGGGAATGTCAGTAAAATAGATGAATTTGTATTGCTTGTCTTCAAGGTGCATGCAGAACTTATATGGCAAGCGGGTGTTCTTAGGCCAGAGGTGTTAGGTTTGGCTCTCCAGCTCCTACGTGGCAAAATGCCAGTTTCGTGAGGTCCCGGCTGGGAGGTCGGAAGGTATACCACTGCCTAGTCCTATTCACAGGCTCTTTATTGCATTTGGCCAGGAGATACTCAACTGGATAAGCTGAATGAAGCAAAAATCCCTCAGTGACTTTATGTCCATTGCTGAATTCAAGTGGTGTTCAGAGAGAGCTGGTTGACCATAGTGCTGATGGGTTTTGTTGTATTTTCTTATTAACAGCTGTATATTTATAGACATATACCAGTTTATACCAGTAAAATGGAATATATTTTACAGGATAAACACTAGAAGTTAATTCATAAAGCTAATGTTAAAAGTTTGAATTGAAATTATGTCTGACTAAAAACCTTACTGGAGGGATAATATAAAATTAGTCTTACCCTTTCATTCTCCATCATGATTTAAATTTCCACACTGATTATTGTAATCAACTCACATGAATTGTTTTCTTCCTCTGAAACCACATGGTTCTTTAGTATAAAGATGATATGATATGATATGATATGATATGATATGATATGATGGTTGTGCCATGGTGGCTTTCTGATCCCTATTATGATTTAGATAACAGGTTTTGGTCATGGCTTCATATGCTGTGCCGATGACTGGACTATGGAACTGGAAGGGTTTATTTTTAAAATATGAGCCCTAATTTTATTTGCAGCATGTTTTTTCCTCTTTGATAATGGTCGTAGTGTTTGCGGATTAGGAAATAGGTTTATCAGTAGAAACCCACTCTAGTGAGTTGGTAGGATTTGGGTAGGGTAGGATTTAAACCTCTTGTGGGGGCTCCAATATAGTCATGCATACATTAGTAACTCCCACGTGGTTCCCTTTGTAGTTAGTGAGGAGAAAGGACCCCTGTTAGGGTGCTATTCTTCTTTGTCTAACACTTACACTTAAAATAGATGAATTGCAAGGTAAGATGAACTGTGCCTTGAAAAGGTAGAGTTTTGTTGAATGTAAAGGGAGCCTGGACATGAGTCTCATTGCATCCCACCCCTGCTGTCTCTCACTGGGCAAGCCTAAGTTATTAGTGGGGAGCATTTACATCATTGTCAAAATGCCTGCTACACTGTAGTAGCAAAGGAATGTGCCTAATAGCCTCTCTGCATGACTTTATTTCTGGAAATACTGTCTAGGAAATAAAGATACCATCACACTTGCACTTTGGTACCGCTTGATATTTGTGCCCTGTTTTTACCATATAAATGAATTAGTCCTCACAGCCTCCTGCTTTTACCTCCCCTTTAGAGGTGGTGAAACTGGAGCAGAGGCACATCAGAAACCAGAGATGCTGAGCTTCCTCAGATTTCAAGGGAAAGGATGTCCCAGAGTGACTCAATCAGTGTTTTGAATGCTCTAGCATCATTTCTGGCAATCTATCTGTGGTAATACTTGGGATAATACAAAATGCACCCTTCTCCATTTGGAAGAGAAGGAGGTGATGAAACCACATCCTCAGGCTTAAACTAGAAGCACATATATTTGTGCATATTATCTCATTTCCTCTGTGCAATTTTTGAGGCTATGCATGGAGGTCATTGCCTAGTCAGCAAGCACTAGTTTCACCCTTGAAGTCACTGCTGTTCCTGAGTTTGTTTGTCCTAAAAGAGACCAATGAATTCCAACTGCCCTCTACTCCAGTGCCCTGGGAATATGCAGCACCTTGCAAGAGCAAACATCTGAAGAACATTTTCAATGATAACTGGCTTTTTTAAAAGCTGTTTCCATGTGTCAGGACCTTGCTGAAAGTAGACGAGCTATATTGAAATTCTTCATAAGAGAATGCATTGCTGCCTACATGGATTTCGAGTATACGTTTGGATCCGTATACAGTCTCGATGTATACTTTGTTTGATAGTAAACCAGTGCTTAGAAGTCCATTTGATATCTATATATCTATATTAACCCTCAATATTAATTATAGTATGGTTTAGATATTTTTTTCCCGAAAAATGCACAGTCTAAATAGACAAACAATAGAAAGGGAACATTGAGTTGCATGAGTTTCTTTGGTCAAAGTCATATTTGCAAAAAAAGGCTGAATTAAATCCACTAAAATTATGTGTGCATCCACATCACATGATTGCAAGGGTTTTAGACAAAAAGTCCCTAATTCAATTTTTAATGGTGAAATTGCTTGTAACTTTCCTTCTGAAACAATATTTCACTTCAAAGATTGTCTAGGGTTAATTTAAGAGACAAAATATCAAATGCAACTAAAACCTCCTAACATAAAATAAATTTGATTTTTCAGATTTTCTTTTTCAGCAAGGAAGTGATGTTTTAAAAAATTCAGGAAAAACTTAAGCATGAGCATTTTGTTTCTGTCTTGGCTTTACAGGTTGCTTCTGAGTAAAAAGTAAATTATTTATACAGCTCTTATCACTACCATTTTATGGATGGGGAAATGAAAGAGAGAAGAAATGACTTGTCTTAATCACATGGGAAGTCTGCGGCCGTTCTGGGTAGGGAGCCTTGAATCCCACGTCCCAGTGTAGCAGTTCAAAGCTTCAACCACAAAATAAACAAAACAGTCAAGTTCTTTTTATAGCTGGAAACTATCGCTGACATATGTTGAAAGACCTTCATGGAGTCTCACACTTTGAGTGTATAAAAGTGATACCACTTCTCAGCCAGATGGCAGTCTCTTGGTTAGAAATACCATTTTTAATGCAAAATGTGCATTTTATGTAGTTTATTCCCAAACAGGACCTCTGACCACTTGAACCTCAGAATTTCTCCGGCCACTGGGCTGAACCCACGGGTGTTGCTCTCCTACCTAGGCTCATTACCACTGCAAGAAGTATATCCCAGCAATAACACGGGTGCTACCCAAATCTTCAGCTGATCCGTGACAACAGGCAGTGGTGGTTGTCTCTGATGACACAGGTCTTCTTTTGAGGTCTGTGGTGGGAGCAGCACCCATGAGGGCTCCAGAGCACATAGCACCACCTTGTGAGGAAGTGACATCAGGGCTGAATGACAGGGATGCAATGCTATGCATTATTTAGTGAATGATATTGTTGTGGGGAGGGACTGCACACTGAAGAAGATATTTTCTGAAGGAAAATAAAGGAAGGCAGAACAGCTGATTAGTTACTATTATCAGACGCTAATGGGTGTCATGTTGATAAGATGGTAACCAGATAGCATGTAGAAAGGGTTTTAGTGCTAAGTACTCCATTGCCTTTGTGTGATGCCTCATTACTGCACTTGGATCCCCTCCTCTATAAATTTTTAATGACCTCACCATTTTTCATGTAACTCGCACTCCTTGCTTTGCTCTCCTTTTCGTCCTATCCAGGTCCCGAGCTGAAGTGGAAATGTATTGTGTGATTAGGTACAGAGACTCCAGCTTATCGTCTTGCAGCATATGCACCTCTTGAGAAGATGGGAAAGAGAAAAAAATTCCAAAACCCGGCTTCAAATGTTCATTGCATTAGACTGAGAGTAACGGAGTTTTATCTAGTCTGTTCCGTGGTAGCTAACAATTTCTTCCTAAAGCTATGGGATAGATATATCACAAGTATGGGGTAATGTCATTGCAAAGGGGTCCCCAAAATCTTATTCACTGAGATGGAGGGTGTGAGACATGTTCTCACTCTTCCATGCTTCCTTCGGTGCTGGGGGTGCTTTGCAGGGAGCAGAGTGTAACCTGAGGGTGGCTTTCAGGAGGAAGGCAGCAGGTGGAGGTGGGAGAGGTACAGACAGGCCAGTCTTCTCCTCCTGGCCACAGTGGCAAGGCTCAGAGAGGTCATGAGAAGCAAGGGTGCAAATAACAGCACTTTGAGCTTGTTCTAGTCCAAGACAAGGGCTGAATTAGCCAAATAAGCTGGAGAGGAGGGGGACTTTACACCATTTCCTCATTGCCCTGTGCCAACACCAGCTCTGAGGAAGAGGGTTTTAAAGTTCCTTACTTGAATGACCAACAGTTAGTGTCTCCTAAAAACAGGTGCAGATATATTTTTCATACATTTTCAGAGCACGGTGGTTAGACAAATGTGTGCTAATTGGTCAGAGGACAGGCCATATGTATCTCCAGTGACACAATGGATGAGGACCCATATCTTTGTTGTGGGAGTGGCTGAAAAAGTAACTTGGGTCTTTCAGATAATGTGCTTTCAGTTTTCTTTATAAACTAGGAGAGCTTGGAGAGAGTGTCCTTTGGACCCTCCATCTGACACCAGCTGGAGGAAAACCCTTTTGCTTTTGGCTGGTTTTGGTTGTCTTTCTGCTCCACCATGTGGAACTCCTTAGCCCAAGGATCGGGCTTGGTAAATGCAGCCTCAGGTCATGAAAGTTGCAGCCGGGTGCAGAGTGGCTTTTTCCTAGCATTTCTTGAGTGACTAAGACCTGTCTGGAATTTCTGAAGGAGTTTTTGCTATCTCAGGCTTGCCCTGTCTGCCGAGGAAGGAGATTTTCTTGTGGTCTTAGCGTAACAAATTTTCCATGGATCCATCATCACCACTGTTTGTTCCTCTACAGATAATGCGTGTCTCAGAATAAAGTTCCTCAGGGCTGCTCCCCAGGCTTTCCTCTTTTTCTGAAACATGAGACATACAGTTTCACATCTTAATCTTTTTCTCTGAAAACATCTGAGTCACACTTGCCTGAGTAACAGGACAAATGGCAAAGAGCAAAGGACATGTCTGGTACAAGTGAGCTCTCTGTCCCAGCTTACCAGACAAATGTTTATACACTTATATAAACAACACATTTACCTCCTCGGCTGATCCACACATGACACCTGACATGCTGTTTGGTGACATCATGGTGGTGCTGATGATTACATGGGTCAATGGTAACAAGTTGGGGGAAGTAAAGCTGTAGAGCAAAGCCAGGCAGCAGAGCCCCTAGTCTGTGGCTGGGTATTGTGCACTTGAGGAATCTGACTGCTGGGAGTAGGAGAGGTAAAAAAGGATGTTTGTGGAGTAAAATTTACCTCCAGTGTCCCAGTCCCTGGAGTCCCCAGTATTTGAACAGTCTTTGAACATGTACCTTTTTTTTCTCAGCATCCCTCTTTATAAAACTTGTCTAATAATAATAATAATAATAATAAAAATCACCTAAAAACTTGGAGCTCTTTTTTTTCTGCAGACAAGTGGAGATTTATTTAGTTTTCTACTTTGGAGTAGTTATCAATGTCATAGTCCTCTACCTACCTTTGTTCTAATAAAATTGGGCAAGGACGTGTGCCAACCCAGAACAAAAAAATAGCTCTTACCTGAGAAAGCTAAGAAAACTGTGACAGACTTTGAAATAACTCTGTTCTTGCATTCTCACCCCTCCATTTTGCCTGATAAATTTTTATACCAGATAAATATCAAAGAATAAATATTAATTATAATTTGATCCAAATTTTCTGATTTTTTTTTTAAATTAAAAATCACAAGGACATTTTCAGATTTACAAACAGACTAAATTCTATAATCATTAAAGGGCTTGGAAATCCTTTCTCTCCCCACTCTTTTTCTTTTACTGGTCAGCAACTTCAGCTAAATCCTCCTCAGTAATCCCTGTTGAGCAGAGATTTTATTACAGAAATTAATCTGCTCGCCTTTACCAATTTCAATGAACAATTTAGCAGTACTGTTTCAAAGCTGACCAGTAATATTCTTAGAGTCACATTGTTGTCAGAGGCCAGATTCAATTTCAGGAGTGTCCAGGAATTTGCAGCTTTCATCTACTTCTTAAATTCTAAGTTAGTCACTTCTGTCAGAGCTGGAAGTGAAATTCTAGGAAATCAAACTTTTATGAATATTTAAAACCAACAAAACATTATGGAAAAATCAAATATTTACTAAGACGGCACATGCAGATGTCTGCACTGCTAAAAGCCACAATGCCAAATACAAAAACTAATCAGCCCTTAATAAAACAGTGTTGACCTTAAAGATCTGATGTGAGACTCCAAAATTTTCTAGATCAGTGAGAAAACTCTATAAAACCATGGGGAAATGTGTACTCCTTCCAGCATCCTCATCCACTCTGGCGAAGCTATAGACCTGCCAGCCAGTGGAAGTGAGCTTTGTTTTACTCCCAACACAGGATTTTCTCTTCTTTGTCTGACACTTGGGTGTCCTCAGAAGCAGAACGGTCATTCACATGTCAAGGCCATCGGTGTGCCTCGGTGCTCAAATATAAAACAGCTGGGCAGGACTCTAGGGAGCCCTATAAAAGAGGTGAAGAATCCTCCTCCAAAGACATTGAGTGGCTCCAAGGAGACTCCTTTTCTAATTCTCCTGCTTCTCACTGCCAAAGAGCATCTTGCCGGCTACTTTAATCTGTAAGATCCATCTTACTTTAACCGTATTGAAAAGGACTGATGTTTTGGGGTTGTGCTGTGCTATATTAAAATCCATATTTCAAACAATAAATGCTTTCCATTTATCCAGGCTAGTCTCTTTTCTATTGAGCCAAACTTTCAGGCAGTTAGCTAAACCTTTCAGTAATATGAAGCACCTTTTTCATCTTGTGCCAACACTGTAATGCCTCCAATAATTTATGTTTAATTTTTAATACAGTTATCTATCATGAGTAATTATGTGGGCTGCTCACAATATTCCATTTTCTGTTATGTGGTTTTTCTGAAGATTGTGGACTTAAAAAATACCACAGTACTACTACTTTTCTGCTGAATTTCCTCTAAAAAAGAAACATTGAGGAATACTTGAAGATACTGTATGTCAGACCCCGAGAAGTTCTTTGCTCTGTCTTTAGATTTGCTGATACCAGTGTGAGAAACAGTAAATCACAGCTGCTGTGATTTATGCACTGCTAGAGAAGCAGACTGAGCAGAGTTCTTCACATTCACAGGGATATTTTGCTGGTGTTTGTGTGCAGGATTCGGGTGATGGGGACAAAATTTCACTGCTGACACTGGTGCTGTTGGTGGTGCGTGTCAGTGCTGGCAGAAGCTTTCAGTGTCGTCTCCAGTGGTTAAGGAAAAGCTAGGTCTTTTCCACACCTGCCATCTAACAAGCTTTCTCCTCTGAGCTCATAAAAGAGTAGACAACAGCACATGATGGTTATGCATCCCTGGCGCTGGGAAGGCGTCCTGCTTCGGTGCCACCGAGGCCACTGCAGTTGCCCAGCTGTGCCATCTGCACGGGGAATTGCCTTAAAACTGCAGGCACTCCTCTGCAGTACCCCTTTCTGCTCTGCAGGGAGAACTGGAAAGGTATGATGCTTTCCAGTGGCAAAATAGAAGACACCTGCTCAGGGCCCAGAGCTGCTTACACCAGCAACAGCCACGGAGCGTCCGCCTGCCTTGAGCGACAGCCTGTTTCACACGTGCAATAGGAGCAGCTGGTTTTCTTAGTCTGTATTTGGCAATAAATACCGATATGAGCACCAGACCTGCCTGAGGGACTGGAAGCTAAACTCCTGAGGGCTATATAAGTTTTCTGTCCTAATTTACATTTTGAGATGTCTGTGTTATTTCTCTCAGACTCGGGAGCTCTCTGTATAAGCACTGCTCTTTTGGGAGGGAAAAAATTATTCTTTCCTTTTTTTCCTGGCCAGACCACAGCTTGTCCTGACATGCTCCTGCTCTGGGAATTGGAACTGGAATGTGTATGGGACTGCTAACGGAAATCTATACCAAGGAGGCCATTTGAGTACTGGATACTTGTCAGGGCCATTTCCATCCTCTGTGAGGAGGTGAAGAGGCCTTGGGACAGCAGCGCTTCTCTGAAATGGCAGTGCTTCACGAGTAACTGCTGCACTAAATTCACACAGGTCATCAAAGCTTACACTTGCTTTTGTTCAGAAAAAAATGTTAAACAAATTTCTCCTTTCAGCAGACATGCCTAAGTTGCTGGGTCTTATACAAGTATCTGAATGTAATGTATTTCACCATGTACAGCAATTATTCCCATGGAGAAGACGTGGGTGAAACCAAATGGCCGCTCCATTACAGAACTTGCACAGACACCTCATAAGGGACAGAGACACCTTCCAAGAAAACATTTTCAGTCTTAATCCCCAGAGAAGACCTAGCTAATACCTTCAAAAGACAGGAACTTGGAAACTAAACCTAATACTCTAAGATGCTACAATTCATGTGTTCAGTACAGCTGTTGGTGCAATCCCCTTGATATACCACCCCATCCTCTGCTGGTGTGAGGGCAGGAGCTTTCTTCCTAAGCTGTGGCAGGTTGTGTTCAGAGCTGTTGCTCTCTGCTTGAACTCATTACATTGCACTCTGAGTCTTTGTCAGATCTAAAGGAGATCTTGTACGTCCACAAATTTATCCTTTTTTTTTTTTTCAAAATTATTTGGCCTAATGGAAGCTATTACCTGCCCTTATGAGTGCTGTGAGTATCATAGGACAGCTGCAACTACAGTAATGCTATTAAAGGCAAGAGGGCTGCAGGCTTGGCCTCATCAAAGTCTGAGGTAAAACTTCCCTTGATGTCAGCGTCATAAGATCTCACCCAGATAGCAATACAGTTTATTTTGGTAGCAGTTCAGGACTTACTTATCATATCAGATGTTTCACCACACATATAGGTAGCATTGAATAATAGAAGATGTGCAGGTAAATCTAAGGCTGCAATTCAATCAAGGACATTTGTTGATGTCTTAAGCTGAGAGTCAAATGGCTTAAGTAGTTTATGACCGGCGGTAGAACTCCCTTGATTGAATTACTGCATGGGCATTCAATTGCATAAATGTATTGTTATTTATACGGTGTGCCAAAGCCTGATCTTAAAGTTAACTTTGGCAGGCTGTAATTAATGGAGAAAGAGCAGTATGGCATTACAGTGCCCCTTAAGCAAGGAAAATGAATGATGTGCACTGTGTTCTGTGCTCATGTAAAAATAATTATTGTAGTACTGTAGGGAATTAATTCTTTCATATTCATGAAAGGAAGGAGAACTCGAGGTCGTTAGTCAGAAATAGTACCTGCTCCCTCTACCAGAGTGTTGGATCTGAGCAATTTCCATTAGTGTTAGGGACCTGTCTACAGACTGGATCCACAATTTTTTAAAACTTTGTTAGATGTAAAGGAAAAGAGATGAAGCAAGGTGAAAATGGGCACAACAGAAAAGAGTATTATAGATATAACGTGAGTATGACACTGTGCAAAGGATAAAGGGGGTTTACAGAGGCCTCTCCAGCTCCTCTTAGCACCCCTGTGCATGGGGAAGGCACGGAGCTGCAAGCACCCATCCCCTGGAAACCACTTCTGCCGACAGGTGGGAGCTGGCTGCAGCCCAGCTCTGCTCTCTTGCATCCTCCCAGGGGCGGCAGGTTTTTTTGTGCTTCCCTCTTCTGCTGGAGAACTGGATAGCTTTACCAGCAGCTTTCTAGGGGAGAGGCCAGGGAGCATGCACATTCAAATCAACCCTTTTCGGAGATGGTCAAAACTGCTCAATAGCAGTGCAGGCTGTCTGCATCATGGGCTGTCACGGCAAATTGGAGCTGACAGCTGGAAACTGCTCACATAGATTTCCTATTGCTCCTTTTAACCAGCCTGTATTAAATTGCACCAAAAGGGCTGACAGCCTTAAAATCCATGCCATTATATCACATTAAGGGCTGCAAAAATCTGCCTGCTTTCACAAATTTCAAAGTCAATTGATATATAAGCCCAGTAGACATCCTAGAGCCTAGAGACACAGTACAACCAGCACACGTATGTGCGTGTTCATTCTGCATCCAGGCCCATCTGGAGTTCTCAAATGTTGCCCCATATCAACATTCCTCAAAATCCTATACATAAAGGAAATTCTTTTAATATAGAAAAAATAAATACAGGCATGAATACTTCCTTCAGGAAGCCTTCTGGCGCTACATGGCTTTTGAAAGCACTATTAGAACTTGGACTCATTAATTACAAGAATAGCTTGTGCATGTATGGACACTCCCATGGAGGAAAAGGGTGCTGCCTGTCTCATTAAGGAGTGAAGATGCACACTGCCATGCCAGGTTACGTAAGGACTCAGTCCTGTGTATAATTTTTAACACACGGCTTCTGCAAAATTTTTCCTCTAACACATCTCCATTGCCTCAGCAAAAGCACAATAGACAGTATTCCATAATCACTTCAGCCCAGAAATGCTCATGCCAACATGCTGGTCACAAAATCATCTTTTTTCATAAAGCTTAGGATACATTGCCGTTCTCATTCCCTGGTTAATTGTGGTAGTGGAACTGGAGAAGGATGAATTACAGCTCTGCTTCCTTGATTTTCATATCAAGTATGTTGGTCTTGCTGTCCTCACTGCTATAATGTCAGCAGACTGTCACTTTTTTGGGAATGTCAGCAGAAGATAATTTCCTTTTAGGTCTCTAACTAGCCTCCCTCCAGATTCAAGTGAATATAAATAACATATATCAAGGACTGGTAGATAAGCTAGCTCTCTCACACATATAGACCCTTGGAAACTAATCAAACTTCCTTCCTGAAGGGGAGTTTATCAGAAGGCAGACAACCCTTAATTTGACACTCAAGAACAAAAAAAGCAGTTAAAAGCACTTAAACCATATTCCTCTTGCCTTGATTCATCAACATACAAGAAAGAAAATTATTCATGTCATCCTTGTCACATTTTTAAAAATCCCTTGCAATCAAACCTCAATACATGGCAAAAATGCTGCACACAAAAAGCAGTTAGTTTTGACATTGTGTGTATTATGGTTTCATCGGTTCCTTTGGTTACTGGGCTTGGGAGCAGTCTGCTCCAAATCCTGAGAAGAGCACTGGGACTTCCATAGGTCACCCCAGTCTGCAGCAATGGCAGCCTGACCTTGGCACTACTTGAAAGGCAGGCTAAGACAGGGAGAGCCACTTCACTGGCCTTCGAAACTCTGTGGCTTGATAAAGTAGACAGGCCCTCTGCAGAGGAAAATAAACAATTAACAGAGCTTGCTATGTCCTCAGCTGTGCTAGGGAGATTACATCATGACTTATACACACAAACACGCACATTATTTAAAGATGTAGTCTAGATTCAGACTTTCTATCCAGAAATCTAATTTTCAGTCAACACGCATTGGTTCAGCTACTTATTTATTTTTAAAATGCTGGGTTTAGAGAGTAATAAGATGTGATTTTACTAACTGCATAGCTCATGATTTAATTTATTAACACAATCAAATATGTCTGTTAAAGTCTCTTTCTGATTCTGAAATCTGTGTGTCTGGGTGTGGACTTTAAGGTTATTGTTGATGTCTTTGGTCTGATGTTAAGGAGGAATATTGATTTTATTGGGGTGTGATAACTTCCACTGTGTGGTTCAATACCAGGAACAATGAAAAATCAGGTCGTTTGATTTTAACATTGCTAAAAAAAAGATTCTTGCACTAAGCAAGAGGCTCAACCATGTCTTCCCTTCAGATCATTAAAAGGGAAATGTCTCAAAAGCAGCCTGGGAGGTCATTTGTGACTCAGAGTCCTGCACCAGAAAATGCACTGGTTCTCCCTCACCCATGAGAGCCGTCACTCTCTCCAGTACAAAGTCCCAGAGATTTAAGAGCATTTCCATTCAGAAGGCCAAAATTCTTTGGCGTCCTCTCTTTACATGCCCCACAAGGCACTTGAAATCACAGTGTCTGATTTTATGCACCAAGTCATGTAAACATATTCACTATTTATATCACTAGCAACTGCAACAAAGAATTAATCCTCAAGTTTCCAGGGAAGGAAGAGCCATATATGTTCCAGGTCCAGCTCTTCTGCCTTCAGTAGGCGTTCTCCAAATAGATGTTGGGTTGATGCCAAGAAAGTGGTTCATCATTGATTGAACACTGTCCACATACCTCAGACAAATTTGTGTACAGTTGGTTCTTTCTACATTAGGATTAATGGAGCATAAATGAGCCCATGGCTATCAGGTTGTTTCAATCAGCCATGACTGTAAAAAGTCCTGCAGCAAACATGGTTATCAAACACCTATTATAGAATGTGAGGAACTGCTAAACAAACTTTTTTGTAGTGCTTTCTGCGTTTTTCCAGTCTGAGTGGACAATAGAATTCAACAATAGAATTAAATATGTTTCAGTGTAATTTCACCTTAAATATTACTCTCCTTTTTTGCGTGTGTGTGTGTGTTTTGTTTGGAACCATGTACTCTGTTGCTTCTGACAATGTCAATCAAATGGATTTGAACTTTTTACAGGAATGCCTAGGTTGTTCAAAATGCTACCGCCTGCAGTATGCATTAACTGCAGTAATTGTGCTGCCTTCTTTTCTTTCTGCATAAATTAATTCAAAATCTCAAATAATTTTGAAGTAGTAAATACATGATGATCAAGCAGGTTTTGCAGAAGTAAAATGAAGATATTGAAGTAACAGTGATGAACAAAACTTCCAGGATCTAAACAAACTTGGAGGAGAATCATTAAATCAATTCTGGTTTAATTTTATTTTTCTTACCAAAGGAAAAAAAAAAAGGGTCATGAATTCTTATCAAGCTTCCTTAAAGGACAGCTTGGCATTGGCTCTGACTTCTTAAAATTAAAATTATATTGATTTTCCATTTTATTAAATAAATGTTCTTCCCTGGGCTTGCTTTAGGAAAAGAAAAATGTTTTCAGTGCAATTTTCTCTTCAGCCATTGCCTGGACAAAGGGATTACCCAGAACAACCCTTGTTCCAAACCCCTGGTGGCACAGTCAGAGCTTTGCCCTCTCAGACAAATAAGAAAAATGCAAATTCTCTCAGGTTAGTGTGCATGATACTTCATTTTAAAACTGCCCATGGATGTTTACATTGTTTAGGAAAGAAATTGGTGTGGTACTCAAATGCATTGTAAAAGGCCATCTTCTGCCCTCATCCCCCACCGCCTGCACACCTCACTGTGAACAGCTCAAAGCACTTCTGTCTCTTGCAGTTTATTAAATAGGAACAACGCTAGTGCTAGTACTGTGTTCAGCCCGCCTCCTGCTTCTGAATTTATTTTATACATGCACTGCTAAAAGTGGTAGCTCTATGAATGTGGGACTTTAACGCCGTTGAATCCTTCTAGATTAAAACTAGCCATTTCTAAATGGGCAAAGTTAGGAATATATATGTCTTTTAGGGCTTGTTGGCTTCTTTCAGACCTTCATAGCTTAAGAAGACTAGAAAGAACATTTCTAAATCTGTCAACTATTAAAATTGTCCCCTGACCTCAGGGTCAAAGACACATTTTTGAAGGGAAAGGACTAACCCAGGCTGTCCTTCAACTGTTTAAGATGGAGAACAAGTAGCTGCCGAGGTGAAACATTGCAATGGACTCCGGTGTAAGATTTCTTATTTCCCTCCTTGGTCTCATGGCTAGTTTTCCTGTAAGATAAGGGAAGAGTTCCGAACAGGTCAGTACTGAATAAGATGGTCTCCGAAGGAACTCTTGGTACTTTCTGTACTGCTATGTGTGATTGAAAATGAATAATTTGGTTAGACAGATATTGTATTATTTGCATAAAGGTTTTTAAGACACAATTTAAGCCCCAGAGAGATGCCAAAACCCCTTTCTTTGTTTGAAAAGCCAGTTAAGACTGTTAAGCAACATAGCATTCTTACCCCATCGCATAATTTACAAAACTCAAGCACTCAAGAGCAAGAAAATGAATAATTTAGAAGATCATTAATCTCATACTACCCACATGATAAACACAATTATCAATCTTATCAGCTATGGAGAAGTGAACATTTCATCACAACACAAGGACTGTCACTCTGGCCCTAGCTACAAAATATTTCAAGAAACACCCAACCAAAACCAGAATACAACTGTCCTGAAATACAGCAGTGAGCTGTGAACACATTAGTGGCACAGATTGATAGGGCCACATGCAAGCCCAATTTCAGTAAGACTCAATTTTGCATCCCAGTTCTTTCTGTTTTGCCACATCTATTCCACTTTTAGTCTTTTTTTTTTTCTTATCAAGTTCCTGTGTTAGTTGATAAAAAGTTACTAGATAACATTTCTAAAGGAAAGTATTATGATACCAAACTAGGGATAAAGCAATAGAGAAAAACTCCATAGGTAAGAGCCAAGACTGTTTTTTTGTGGTGCAATAGCTAATTCTTTGAAGCAGACATAATAGTGGATGAGTTACTGAGCTCATGAAAACCAAAAAAAGCAAGATCTCACCCAGTAAACTTCAAGATGGGAACATGCCTGAATTCTGGCCATTGTAACACTGAACTCTGGCAGTGGCCAGGACAAGGGTCATTGTGCCAACTGTTACTACCAGAGTGCAGAGGATGTGTTGCGACTCAATAAGTTACAGTTACAGCCCATGGGTTATGCCGGGAGTAGGACACGGCTGAAGAGCATTGCTGTAACACCATCCGCTCAAATAAACTCTTGCCAAACTTCCCGGGTGGCTCGTATGGGTAGGTAGGCGGTGGGAAATCAGCCACAGATGGCACTATTTGAATTGCCTGAACTTTTTACATTTACCCACTGGCCAATATAAAATGAGCAATGTCCTCATCTGTTTGTTTCCTTACTTTTAAATGCCTGACTGTTGCAAACGGCATGAAAAGTACGTATTTTTTTTTTTGCTGTTACATATGAGATTTAACCAGCTTTTGAATCAAAACTGTATTTATTTTTTCTGTGCTGGTGTGATGATATTAGGAGATAATGGAAGGCTAGAAAGTGCTGCCTGAAATCACGCTCTCCTGTCATAGATTCGAGATGAATTTTTGGTAGAAGCAAAATAATACCAGAAGATCTAATTTTAATCACATTTTAGAAGGGAAATGTAATTCTGTTTTTTTAAAGAATAATAATGCCTTTCCAGATTCATTCTTCTTCAGTGGAATTACATAAGAAAACACCTTCTTTCTGACATTTTTACAGGAAATACCAGGAAACTGAGAGTTCCTTACCTTATGACATTTCCATAAAAACATGCTCTCCTGCATTATTTTATTTAGAAGCAGTAAAAATAGTTCTTCTAGTGTTACAATATTTTCAGCAAAAATCTTGAGAATACCCTTTCCAGACTTAGCAACCATGTGGATACTCCAAATTACACTTAATTTACTGTGCTTATTGCTTACATGAAGCAGTCGCGTAAGGTTTTTATAAACATGCTTCTGGGATTATTTGGATGGCAAGGGAAATGCAGTGTTCCTGGCTGTGCATTTTTTTCACCTGGGCTCATGGGTTCAAAAATAGATTTCAGGAGCCCAGTGCCTGTGGTTTTCTCCATTGTTAAGTGAAGATTCTTCCTGATGACTTTCTGCTCTAGAACCTACAGAGAAAGTCATGAACCCCTACTCTGAATTGACTAATTAGCATTCCAAATTATGGCAGCTGTCAAGTCTATTGTTACTGTCTTTCTCTTTCCAGAACTGCCTTTTTTTTTCTCCAGCTGATTTCCATTCCCACTGCCATTTCACCTTTTATCATATTTCTCTCTTGTCTTCTCACTTCTTCTCCATCAGCTGTAAGACCTCTGCCTTGCCCAGAGAAAACTGTTAATAATCTAAGGTTGCTGGTCCTTGACTAACAGTCTCGTTTCAAGGGTTTTGATGGAAGCCAAAGGTGGCAATATCTCAGGTCTAAGAACTTACCATATTTCTCCTTGTTTTCAGTTTCAGACATGGTTTCCTTCTATGCTGTGAAGGGATCCTATGCTAACTACATTGGATCTGCATGGGAGACAGTAACAATTGATAAAATCCAACCCCACTGGGGTCTGTGGAGGTTTTTCTGGAGATGTGAATCTATCCCCTCACTTTTACTGAGCTGCAGAGGAACATAGTTAAGGGCAGGGTCTGAGGAAGAGCTTGAAGATGGCTTGGCCTTTGTTGCATGCTTGTGCAAATTACACAAAACCAGTTGGAGGGAGGTGAGCGTGGAGCAGGGTACCTCCTCTATCTCCAGTCAGCAGGGCAGGTTCTGTCAGCCAGGGTCCATCCCACTGTCCCAGCCAGGAAAAGGCCATCTGGGGAATACTGGATGCAGCCCCACTCCCAGGTATTGGACACCTCCCTAGGAACAGGGGTGGGTTGAGGCTGTGCTGGGACATGGGCCCTTGGGTGGAAAACAGACAAACTGCAGCAAGGGAACTCTTGACTGGAGATCTAGAAAGATATTTTCACCATGAGGGTGGTTGAATGTTGGCAGGGGTACCCCAGAAGGCTATGAAATCTCACTGCTTGGCAGTATTCAAAGCTTAGGTGAAAAAAGACCCTTAGGAAGCTCATCTAAGTTCAAAGCTGGAGATGCCTGGGTAGAGGTGTTGAACCAGATGACTTTCAAGATGTCTTAACCAATTGAACTGCTCAATGATTCAAAGTCACACTGCTAGGAGCATGGAGGGAATCAAGGACCAAAATTAGAGGTTTTTGAGCTGTTTCTTGCAGACAGTACAGATCTAAAGATGTCTCAGAAGATCTATTAGAAAATGATGATTGACCCCTCCTTCCCCCCATATTCCTGAAGCTCTTTCTCCAAGATCATTTGTAGATTGTGAAGAACAAGGGGTGCATCTGTTTCCTGTGGCATGGCAGGGGCAGCTGCAGACGGTAGTCATGTGCAGGGGAGGATCTTCATCCCCATCCAAGCCAATGAGTTTTGGAAGGACTGGAATTACTCTCTGATTTCCAGAAGAAGGTGGACCTTGCGAAACCCGCTTGATCCTCTTATGACAGCCAAGATGGTATGAGGACTTGCAACGTTCATGCTGCAAAGCCATTAGCAATTCTTGTTCCTCAGGTGACTTATTAATATCTTATTTGACAAGTCAGATTTAAATGCATGTTGAAAAATGACTTTATACTGTCAGAGCTCGTTAGGTTTTATGCACAAAACAAAATCATTATTCAGAGATTTGGAACTGCTTTACTAAAGTGGGCATCTATTGAATATCTCCAATGCAATTCTTCCTTCTAATATGGTAATTCGTTATCTGTATTTAATTATCTGCAAGGTGAAAGGTTGCTGGGCAGTGTTGTTCAGCAATAGCCCAATGGAAATTTTTAAGTACTTTCACTCTGGGCTGACTGTCTTTACAGATCAATCTTACTGCTAATGACAACCAATACTTTCAGATGTGATTACAGACTAGCTCCATCTTTTCATGAGCCGAGACTCTTTGGAATCATATGTATTGATCTTTTTAATAGAAGTCAAGAAAAATGAAATTACTGAGGCTTCTTTTTGCAAAACTATGATAAATGGGAACTTGGAAAGTTACAGAAGATTTTTTTTTTCTGTTGTGGATTATTTTAATCACTAAAAATGATGGTCTTTTTAATAATGTTTGTCTTTCCATTATGCACATTTGCAGCAAAGCCAAAACTTATTTTTGTATTACTTTATATAACCACATTTAAGCAAAGACATGTCAGAATTGCCTGCTGGTATATTTAGGTAACTATCAAGTAGACTCTAGGCTAAAGGAGAAAGCTGCCTTTATATGCCAAAAGATTGTATTTTCTCAGCATCTACGATTTTAATCCAATTTTTAGAACAGCGTTTTGGGATGTCTACAATTAAGTATTCATTTGTTTCTTATATAGAGCTTACCCTTGCATGTAATACTATGACAAGTGACCTTACCTATGTGCATTTTCTTTCTTCCCGGAAGTCTCATACTGGCTTTCACTTGACCGATTTTCAATGGAAATACATGTCACATGACTCTGCCTTTCACTTCATTCCCTTCTCTATGTTTCTAAACTTCTAGAATTTTACAAGGAAACGTACCCATTTTACCCTGCCCCTGAGGTCTAGAGGACAGTGTTTTGGCTTCATATTAACTATAAACATATGTGCACCCCATTGAGAATAACATTTGCTAGTTTGGCATCTCATTCTTGTGCCAGTAGAATGGAAGTAAAAAAGTATTAGATCCCATGTTAATTATAGCTATTCCTCTTGCATAAATTTCATTGCAAAGATAGTGGGTAAGATAAATCTTAGTGACAAAATGGCAGAAGAAATGATATGGATAAATCATGAGACTGGTGGAAGATATATACTGGTTGCTCTCGCTGGTATTAATGGGAGCTGGAAGATACACACATGACCTACAGATATTTAAAATCAGAGGTACTGGCAAACTCTCCTCAGTTTGAAAGACAGTGTCATGTTTTCTTATTGCCTGATTGATCCTCAGTTCTCTTCAATCTTCTATGTTGTAAATCCATGCTCTTTTCAGAATTATTTCCACAAGGCAATTTCCTTTTTTTCTAATCACACCCCCATAATTTTTTAACTTCCTCTACACTTTTCATTATGCCTCTTGTCACAGCAGTCTTCAACACCCAGTCATTTCACTTTATTGCTGTCCTTGAAACTCAGTATTTTTCAGTCTTCAGTCTGAAGTCTTCAGTCTTTCAGATTACTTTGTGAACACTTCTGTGATCTGTATCTTGCCTTTTCTAGAAGTCGAGACTTAATACCTTTTGTCATCTTCAGAACTCTGGAGTTTTTTAAGATACACAAAATTTAAGTTTAGTTCAGGAAGATCCTAAACTGTACGTGACAGGGAGAGTACACCAAACACTCTGTATGTCTGTCCTGTTTTGTTTCTCCATGTTTCATAACCTTCTGTTTCTGGCTGCTATCAGAGACAGGTTACTGAGATGGCTGGTTTTGGATAGACCCAGTGTGAAGGTCCTCCACTGATATCTCTATCCCACAGATTCTTGCTTTAGCTGTTCTTGCTGTGTCTACTTTTCTTTGAATGTCACATCCACAGGAATTATTATACTTGCAATGTTGAAAAAACCCTCAAAACCTCACTGATTACAATTTTATACTATATCCATTTTATGACGTCCTAGATCTTTTAAAACTAAGTTTTTCTGTTCCATATAGACTGAAATCTGTTGGGGTCTGTCTGTATTGCAGATGCACTAAGCCAAATGATAAAAATATATTGTGACATGCTGCACTCAGCTGCAGACAATCCAGCACTTAAATGAGAATTCTGAGTCAAAAAAAAAAAAAAAAAAGCTATTATCTATTAATTGCTTTAGGCATACCTTAGTGTTTTCATTAAAAATAGTGAATAATGCTTCAGCATGTCTTGCAACCATTCATGCAGATTCAGAACCAGCCAATTTTTCCTGTGGCTTTCTTAGACTTTGGTTTACAGAATTGTCTCTGACTGATTTTACCTAGGAAAGCTGTCCCTTTGTTATTTAATGAAGATGCAAAATTAACCACATCGGGAAGAAGGTTGTAGAATTGCATCACAATATATTTATTTCAGTTTATCTGGAAAAGTCAAGTTATTCTGCCAGTACAGTTTTAGTCATGAAAAAAGCATTTCTTTCAGAAAACAGCAGACTGGTTCAAAGATGTCTTGTTTTGAACACTAGAAGCTAATTTGTTGACATATTGAAATAGAAAACACTGAGGTTGCCATCTGAAAAATGATTAACATTGTTGATGTAGTTTTGTGAAACAGTGGCTTTTTGAAAGTATTTTTGCCAGTGGATACAGTATAGTTTATAATACATAGACAATTCTTTCATCATCTTTATATGAGTTTTCAGCTCATTTGTTTAGATTAAACAGTTTTTTTTAGCAAGCATGGTAAGATAAACGCACTAAAATTTATTATAAGTTGTCCAAAGCAGCCTGGATTAAATAACTCAACCATTTAGTTTAGTCCATCTAACACTTAGGCACATAAGTGAATCTGCTTGTGTGAATATATTCTTTAAGCTCAAAGGTCCAACTGTTCCTGTGGTACTGGATCCCTTGAGCTCACTCCTCATTTACGTGAATAATCCCAATAAGATCTGTCTGGGTACCTGTGTCACTTGTATGTCAAAGAAAAGAGGACCTTGCTATTCCCTTGAATTTTTGAATCCTTCCTCTTCTTCTTCAACGTAAACCTTTACGGGATGTGCCTGAAACAAAGGTGAGTTGTACAAATAGTGTTTTACATGTAGAATAGCTTGCAGGATCTGGCAGGATGTAATTTTATTTATTTATTTATTGTGGCTGAGTCTCATCTAGGCAAGAAGGAAAGACTAAAATATTGAGGTAGAAGGACAAACCTAAAATTGGTTTAAATAGGGTGATAAAAGCTAGAGACAATTTTCAGCATGTTTTTTTCTCAACTCACCTCTGTTTGTTTTTTTTTTTTCTTTTAAGGCAGTCTGCATATTTTTTTTCAGTCTACCCTCTTACATAATATATGTACTAGTTGCTTTGCTAGAGCTGTTAAGAGGAGGGAATGCACTGTTCTTCTGACTAACTGTTGAGAAACTTGGCTCTACATCTCCTTGACATCTTCTGCACAACTCAGAGGGAAAATTCATCAGTTTTGTCTGTCTAGAGCTTTATACTCATTCTTTAGCACCATTGCTCTTTGGTATGTGCGTACCCAGGTTGTGTGACAGCTAGTCACTATTCCATTTCTACAAAGACTTTGCGTGCTATTATGGAATCTGACAGATCATCACCAAAGCTTGTAACACAGTCCAGAAATACACAGTAGTTATTGCTAAAAAGTCAGCATTTCTTTGCAATTATCATGCAGTGGCATCAAAGATCCATGGTTATTTCTCATTTGAATGACAGAGAAAAATAGTTTATCTATCTATGTGTCTGTCTACCTATAGGTAGTGCTGCTTGGTAAATTTTGTCAATTTTAATGTTTACCAAATTATAATAAGATCTTATTTTCTAACTTTAGGAAGAAAGATTAATTTGGAAAAGAGGACAGAAAATACATAGTAATCTGTGAATTAGGAATTGGAAGGAGGGAAGGAAGAGAAAGAAGGCATTTGGCAATAAAGAGATAAGAGACAGGACCTGAGGAACACCTGCATCAATAGCTTTGTCAAATCTGCATGTCCTAATATAGTGAAGAGATAAACTGGTTTCCACTGGGTATCTTGAATGTTGCTGAAGCTACAAAAAAGGTTAGATCAAAGAAGAGTAGTCAGCTCTCAACGTGAGGTCTAGCTCATCCGAGGCGGTCTCTTTCTCCAACTTAAGTGTTAAAAATGACTGAGAAGAAATCAACAAGTTGGGCTGGGTTTACAAAGTTCGAGTCTAGAGTTTTGGTTACCGTGGAAAGATCTGCAACATCCTGATATGGCAATGAAAGAGTTAAATCTGTACTGAGTATCCCCAGAAGAATAAGTCAAATGCTAGTTATTTAAGATGGAAAAATATTTGGGCTGGTAAAGAATTTTTTCCATTCAACTATTTTTTATGGATAACTTTTTTTCTGATGAAACAATTTTTTTAAATGAAAAGTCTTTAATGGAAATCATCTGTCTGCTCTTTTTTTTTTTTTTTTTTAAATCTTGGCTTTTTACTGAAAGAAGAAATTATAAAGAAGACAAGGAAAGAATATTGCAACAAACCCCCCCATATTTGGAACGTACAGATGGCTACTAAGTGGCTAAATATTCTACTGTCTAATAAGTCAAATTAATGACAAAAAGCTGGTGTTGTCCAAAAGAGTGCTTGATCCTGTGCATATCTAAGTGTAAGTGGTCAGAAGAGTGCTGAAATGTCTCTCCCTGGTGATTGTTCCAACCCCACATCCACATAAATAAATGAAAATACTCTTTTTGACTACTGTAGGAGAGAACTAAGACCTGGGATCTAGGGCTTGCACGAATATGGTGTGTGCTGAGGAAATGAATGTTAGGAGACTGGCTGCAGCTGATGGCCAGCAAAGGGAAATGCATGTCTGCAGATGGAAGTATGACAGTTGGCAACAGACTCTAACAGATATTGTTTTCTCTCTGGAATTTGATAACTCTTAATTCTTCATATACTTGGCTTCCGCCAATGAACACAGTACTTTTCATTGATAAGAAATTCATATTGTTAAACTCCACATGAACTCAAAAAATATTAACGTATAAATGCTTACCAGCAAATATGAACAGCAAATGTCAGAGAAAATTTAATAATTGAGCTTAATAAAATAAGCTTGTTTTTGGAATCTTGCTTTATACGTTTCTGAAAGAACAATCACTCTTATGAAACTAAGTCAAGAATGAAATGTAGTGTATGGCTAATTGGGAAAGGATCGATGGATTTAGCAAAGCCGTAGGAGTCCTTCTAAAGAAACACATTTTAAAGTACTGTTGATTTAACAGTGTGCTCTGTTTATCTTCCCTTCTGCCTTATGAGGGACCAACTATGTCCTTGATGGGTGTTACCATTGGTCAACCAATCTCCTGTGTGAAGCCCTGAGACAAGATGGTGATCTGAAATGAATGCTGACAGAAACTTTGTTTCACTGTAGTCTGTGAGATCATTGTGTATCACTCTGAGATACTTAATGTACTCAACTAATTTCCCACTTGTTACGTTCAAAACGATTTGTAGCTTTAGAGTACATGAATAATAGCACTTTTGTGTCCCATTATCCATTAGTCTATTTAAACGAGCCTATGATGGTTCCTTTAGCTCCAGCCTACCCTTCTTCCTCATGAAGGAGTAAAGGACAGAGAAATGAGAGCAGCTCCAGCCTCCTCCTCCACAGCCAGGGAGAGTCTGGTAAGCACAGCCCACAAGTACAAGTGAGGAAGGTGAAGTGAGGAAAGAAGGAAAAGGAAGGTAAGTATCACACAACTTGAGCAGAGGAAACAGGGAATTGACATGGGATGTGCTGTAACTCACTGGAATTCAGTTACGCAGATTGAAAAAAAAGAGATAGAATGAGGGGGAAGGCACAGAAACCTTGGAGAGTTAAGTAGAAGACAAAATGGTTCTGCATGGGACTGCCAAGAAAGGCAATGAAGACAAGAGCAAGTATAAAGGCAAGCTGAGCTGGAGACCATCTGCTTGTCAAATTCAGAGGTGCTGCTGCAAATTATGGTGGTGTTCCTGAAAGACGGCCCCAGCATTTCCTAGCATGGAAAGTAATAGGCAAATGTTGGGCTGCTACTCCTCCTTTAATTAGAGTAAGGCTCAACAAACTATCTGCAACAAAACAAGCTTGGACATGATAGTGAACTAACTCCAGCTTCATGATGAGGGCTACCTCATTTGTTCTGTGCCAAGGCTGCAGAGGATCCTGTTTTCAAGTTTGTTCCACAGAAGGTCCATCACAATCTTTAGGACAGTGAAGATGAAACTCTCATCACACCATATCACCTCAATCACATGTCACGTCATACATCACACCCTACCCTTATTAGCCCACCTATCATCTGTTCTGATAAATGTCTCGCTTATGTTTCTCCTGGGTTTGTACTCATGGTAGTGTGAGCAGAGCTACTGTCACTGCCATATTTGTGCTAAGAGCTTTCATTCTCAGTGGGAACTTAGTATTATTCTAGTTATTTTAAAAAGGTCCTGTGTCGTTTACACAGCATGCACAATTCACCAATACTGCAATGAAAGAAAAAGCCCACTCTCTTCTTACTTGTCCTGGGCTGGGGTGAAACAGTAAGTTACAACTTTTTTTAATACTCCTCTTTTCTTGTTGATGAGTCAGTTTGGCAGGTTGTGGGGTTTGGTTTTTTTTTTTTTTTGTTTTTTGTTTTTCCTAACAATACTTTGATGAAACAGGTGGCAAGTATCAGGATAGTGTCTTAAAAATGTGATCCAAATACAATCTTCTTTCCTGTAACATCTCATAGTATCTGTTGACTATAAAATGTAATCAGATGATCAAGAAGAGATGGCAAACTTTGCATTTGACAGGATCTTTCTTTGTATTTTCCTTCTAATTATTTCCATATGCCTCTTATCTGACAAAAAGTATTTTTCATCTGCTTCTTCAGCCTGAATAATTCTATAGTATTCCTGTATAAGGCTAAGACAGAGCTAGCCAAAATCTTCAATGTGACAATGCAGTGCTGGAGAGCACTTCATTTAGCTGAGAAAAGAGAATTCTGGGAGAAGTTAAAATTAGTTTTGGAGTAGTTGGCCACATTTTCTGGTTATTAACATGATATCCAAGAAAATAGGATATGCTTGATTTCAGAACCCATTCAGTATGCCCTGGTGTGTTATTCCTGAATGCAGCTCAGTTCTACTCTTTTTCTGCAGTAAGGATTTCTTCACAGAATTTCTGAATAGTAGCAAATTTTGCGTGTTCTGTACAACAAAGATAGGTTACCACTGGCAACTCTCTTATAGCTGCTTCAGACTTCAGTCTTCTGCAGGGTCATAACATCTGCTATGCATTTATAGAATTCCTACTAATATATTAAAAAGAGTGGATTTATTATGTGAGTGTTGAATGGTGGAGATTTTTCCACGTGCTGAAATTGGTCAGTAGGTTATCCTGAAAAAGCTAAATATAGCTATTTCTATATTTTCACATATAACAGCATGCTCAGTGCTGCTATTTTGGTCACTCATCTCAAAGCAGACTATGCAGCAAACAATGGAAAAACTCCCTTTGTTTGTAGGACTGGGCCTCAAGGCTTATTGTAGTCCTAGTGAAACCATGTGCAAGGAAATTTACTCTTGCAAGTGTTTCTAGAAGCAGAATAGAAGTTGGTAGGAAAGGTTTTAAGGAAACAAGTCAATGTCTTACAATGAGAAACTTTTTTTAGAGAGCATGAACTAACCTCAAGAAAGCATTTACAATAAGAAAAGTTACTGAGGTCCAGTCTAGGCTCTCTGGCCATATCTAGAGCTGGGCATGTCAGAGCTGCCCCATAATTCAGGATCTCATCTGCAGTGAATGATTTGCATATTCTTTCAAACCCTGTGGTTGCATTTTCTACGTATTACCTCGATATTTCTCAGGGCAGGAGCAGAAGCTGTCTCTGCAGGAATGTTTGAGGATCAACTGTGATGCAGGTGAATGAGGAGTAAGCAACCAAATTCCCATTCCCCATATCCCAAGGGTGTGCCACAAATGACTGGCTTCTGGCTATTTTGATGAACCATCCTCTTCCCACTAGCTCTTCATGAAATTCTGAGCTCTTTTTGCCTCCTAAAAAATGTCAATGGGTTGGGAAAATAACTTCCCATTTGTGTTCTAGTTGTAACCCTTAGTGCAAACAGCAAGGGCTGGTAATCCAGTCTGCTTGTGCCTCTTGTGTTATGATCTTTATTTGCCTAGTGGGTGGATGGTGATGACATTTCCCTACAGGAAAATATTAACTGCATAACCTTTTCCCTCTTTTGGCTCATCGTTGTCATCATCGTCAACACTGTCAGACGTCAAGTGCCCTGGTTTGAAGTCAGCAGATACTCCTCCTGTCTGGGCATACAGCACTGCCAGCAACGCCCTGGTGATCGTAGCCTCCTGAGTGCCACTCTTTGTGTGAGTGCTAGCCATCTTTGACAAAGAGAATGTTCTTCATGAATGACTAAGGAAACCCTTGGTCAAGATAAACAGCTTCCCCCCCTCCCCCAGCTACTTGCCTGCTGCCAGGAAGCTCTAAATAGAGTCTCTGTAGTAGTCTTAATTTATTTTTTTTTTATTACTTCACATTGGAGTTCAGTCCTGAACTTGAAGCCAGAAAATCTAAGCTGTGTTGGAACTGCTGAAAGGCCATAGACCTTGCTAAAAGTTCAGGTATTTCAAAGCCCTGAGAACATGTGTTATCATTTACATCGCATACTTATTTGAGAGACAGCAGCTCTCCTGATACCTCTTGGCCTCCAATAAGACCATCTTTGCCCAGTGCCTCTGAAAAGTACCTTTTGCACTTTGATCCCACCAAGTCTTTATCAACTCCACTCATGCTCACCAGTGCACAGCGAGTCTGATGGCAGCAAGTCCTGCTCTCATGCTGAAGGCAGTAGCATTCTAGCCTTGTACATTTGCAAGAGAAAAGAGCCAAGCAAAGCATGGACTTTTATTTTTAAAAAGCCAAACCAGACCAAGCCCCTTTGGGATCTTTCCAGCCTGGCTCATGAGTTCTGAGCGTTAATATAATTGAAGAGCTTGAAATGCAGCTTGGCTGACCAGCCCAGGTGTTTGGGTGTATGCGAAAAGACATAAAACATGTTGAAGGGAAGATCATCTTAGTTATACTGGAACGTGTGTTGTCCAGCAATATTTTTTACGTTTTTCTCTGAAAATTCAAAATTTTTCAACAGATTGGAAAAAGACAAGAAGTGCGTCAGGGGAAAGAACAAACTCTTTTTCTTGTTACCTTGAAAATTGTCACATTAAATAGTAATTTGTACCTGCAATTAGTTGTGAATGACTCCTTGCTAGTTTTAGTAAATAATGACTTTGTTAAAAACGTTCTGGTGCTCACCACAATGACACAGAGGCAAGCTAACATGTAAAAATGGAGTAGTGGGCGCAAATGGAGAAGTATACTCTGTTCCTGGTGGTGCTGAGAGTGCAGGTTGCCCCATCGTGGTTGTAAGATAACAGCAGGGCCTGGGAAACAGCAGAGAATCTGGGAGTGGGAGATCAGGAGACAAGGTGGAGTCACAAGAGCCTGAGAGACAGGAGGAAGAAAAGACTTAGGTGCTGGTTGTTCAGGTCTTGTGATAGGAGGAGCAGGGGAAATGGGTGTGAGGACTGGAATGATGCGAGTGAAGTAGCTAGTGGTAATCAAAGCAGTATGATAAGAAGAGGATGGAGGGCTGGGGACAAAACACTGAAGTATTAAGAGAAGGAAACTGGGTCATAATACCTCAAAAAAATACAGTTGGGAAATCAGTTCATCAGGAGTCCTCAGTTTTTTCTTCCAAAGTTAGTTACTATTAACAGATGTTGCATAATGTTGCACAATGCCCAGATGTATTTGGTTTCCTCCATCCTATTCCTGGCATGAAGTGTTTACTTCATCATGTGAGAAAAAGCTGCTTTGCTGTCAGCAGATGCCAGGAAAGAATACTAGAAATGTTTCCCCAGGAGAGGACTGGAGAGGCTGCCTTCTCACCTGCATTGGTCTGTGATCTCTGTCAATGCTAGAACCAGCTACTTCTGGGGGGATTTATTTGAATGCCTTTGTTAGGATTTTCATCTACAAAGATATTTTCCAATAGAAAGCTGGTCCTGCTGTTATAGATCATCCTGGTCAGCACAGTATTGCTTGCAGGTGTCCTATTTCTCAGAGACATTTTCAGTCCCACACGATGGTGGAAGACCTGCAGTGAGTTTGCTTTCCCTAAACTCAGCCCTGGAGAGTTTAAGACTCTCTTACTCTAAGACTGGGTCAGGATTGTACTTTTCCCTTCGGGTGTTTTGCTTTGTTTAACAGAGCAAGCGCTTAGAGAAAGGAATGATACAGGTCGGTCAAATGTATGTGGTGGAACTGAGCTCCCCACCTTCCTGATCCTCTGCTCTGGCTGATGCTACAGGGGATTAATCATACTTCCTGGAATGTCTCACACTTACACACACTGGCCTGCATCCTCACACAGAGGATTGAGTACAGCACATTAAAAAAAAAGGAAATGAAGTCTTTGTACATGCTTCATGGTGTTTCCTCTGCCCCAATTCAGTTAAAAAATAAAGGAATTCGTGAAAGTTGGCAGATAGTTCCTGTAGTGAGGTCTAGGACTAAAATTAGTGGAAAGAAGGATTTGACAAAGGAAATAAATGTAAGAGAGAAGTATAAGACAAAATCTCATGTTTTGGAACTTTTAGTGAATTCTCAAAGGCTGAGTGCAGGTTTTCTTTGTTAGGGCATGTAATTATCTCCCAAAGCACTCATCAAGTTGCACTATAATAGCACTGCCTTCTGGGGAAAACCCAGGTGAACTTTTTCTTGAGAAGGGGCATAAAAAAATCTTCCAACATCATGCTTAGATTCAAGGATAGCAACAAACGCTGGTCTTGTGGAAACATTTTATTTTAATTCCACAATATCCTCTTACGTAAACACTGAAACACATTGAATCAATTTTTCAAACAAACTTGTAAAATCAGAAAATACACCAGCCTCTGATAGGCAGCAGCATTAATTACCAGGAGCACAAAGAGGCATTTAAACATTGAAGTATTTTGGCAAAAATACAAATGACTTACTTTCCTCCCATGCCCTTGAAAATAGCTTTTCTAAACTCTGAGCTTCCTATGATGGAGGGTTCACCATTAATCACCTTTATGACATCTCATATGTAGGCTGTGGATAAATCCATGGGCCCTAATCAACCACTTTCCTGAGGAAATTGGCCAAATCCCGGCTCTTTGAGGAGTGAGGCGAGGGATGAATCACAACAACTTTGCTATTCAGACAAATCTCTTTTCAAGTGCCCTTAAAGCTTTTTTTTTTTTTTTCATATACAGCGAAGACAGCCACACACAGGAAACAATAATAGTTTAATCTCTTGAAAAATTTCCTTCCTGCACTGCAGCAGCCTTTCAGACAGGTAGTCAAAGCACGCCAAAGAAAATTAGCAACAGCCGATGCCAAGAGCCGGCTGTTACGTTAGCCTTTTAGCTCTGTCCCTTTTCCTTCCATGTGAGTAGAGAACAAGAAACTACTCATCTCCCCAACTAAACACCCTCTGCGCTACATTTTGCTGTGCATTAGTAACACTTATGGGCTTGGGGAACTGATAATGGAGAAGAGAAGACACAGAGGGACGGGTCCTGCAAACACTCACTGCGGTACCTCTACCATGAATAGCCTCACTGATTCGTGTCCCAGGCCTACAAAGGGAACTGTGTTTGTAGCCTCCCACACATGTGCCTGCTTACTACTAAGTATTTGCAGAATTTTTACAAGTTGCAGTTGTGAGATTTTTTTCCTTCTGACTTTTTCTCCCTTTGACTTGAAATTCTTTTTTTCTTCATGGTGGACTAAGGAGAAAGAAAAAAAATAATCATTTAACATAGAGCTGGGTATGAGTCAGGGTAAGGTATCATCACATGGAGTTTTATTTTGCTTGGGGTTTTGTTTTGCTTGCTTTTTTTGTACACATGGCAGGCTCCATCCTCCATTTGTACTGCAGTGGCATGGCAGGCCCATCAGCATGGGCCCTGAGGTAGAGAAAGAAATGAGACATTACCCCCAGCCAAAAACTACTGCTTGCCCTTATCCTTGCAGACAGGTTCCTGGTATAATTATGCTGCCTGTTAATTTGATGATAATATCACTTTGGATCAGATCTCAATGTTTACATCTCTGCAGTGCTGTTTAAGAGGATATGAAATAAACTAGTTAATATATAGCACTCTGTACACATTTGGCACAGCCAGAGCATAAAAGGATAGCAGAAAAAGGGCAGAACGGTGGAAAGAATTTTGCATTATATTTTAAATGTGTTTCATTGCAAATACCATAGTGTAAAACTTAAGTATTTGCCTGCTTTCAGTGTAAAGCTTTCACTTTAATCCAGCCCTGTTTTACTCAAACTGTTGATAGACTTTCAAAACAACTGTATGTAGAAAATTTTTTTTTTTCAGTTTATATTAAAAATGCAAAGAAAGCACACCTGCTGAAACATCTTCTAGAAATAATCGGAATACACAATAAGAGTGTGTGTTTATTTGTTTTACAGGCAATAGCAAAAACAGGGCTAAATCCTGTTCCCAGAAAATATGGGGATGTAAATGGATGAGAAGCTCTTCAGGTCAGGAAGACAGACCATTGGCAAAAGTGAAGTGCCAAGCCAAGTGGTGTGGCAATAGGAGGTGCAGCAGCAATTTCTCTCTCCTATGACTTCTTCTGGAGCGGCAGAAGAAGAGGTCTTCTGAAGCTCTTATAGCAGCGTAAAACCCAGCATGAACCATGAGACAACTTCATGTTGGTCTTTGGTGCAGCTTCCAGGGAGGATAAAAAGACTTCAGCTGTGCTAGACCTGCTTACATGTCAGATCAGTTATCTCTTGGATTCATCCTGAGTTCAGTGCTGGCCAATTTTCCTCTTCCTTCCTGTTCTCTGAAGGTCCTCCCAGTCACGTATGGGGCAAATCTGAACTCAACTGATAGCTCTGAACAACAGGCAAGATACAGCCAGAGTCTAAAACTTCTCCTCCAGCTCCAAATATTCTGTTGCCAGATGCAAGGAGGTTGTCCCAGTAATGCAGGGAATAAGGATAGAAGGGGAGCAAGGTGAAATTTCTCAGCAAGTGGCTACTACAAGTGGGTAGTGTAAGTGGAAGGACTTGTAAAACAAGCCTTCTGCAGAAAGCCACATTAAATTATGCTATGGCAGTCCTGTCATTTGTCATCAAGATACCAACTGAAAACACAAACCAAAATCTGTACAATCAAGAATGAGACATGGTTCATACAAAATACCAGCTTCCAGTCTGAGATTATTGCAGTGTAAGGACAGCTGAGATACCAGTGGACCCTGGGGACAGAAAAGTCAATTTCACTACGCTGTCAACTTCCTGAGTGCAATCTGGGAAACTTCTATATAGTAGCAGAAAGAAGAAGGCCATGCAAGCTGGGAGCCTCATGTAGTTTGGCCTGCCATGTACATTGTGAGACTTTGGACATGATATATCATCTTGTCTGAAAGGCCTTTTTCATTTTTAATCAGATTTTGCAAAAGAACAGATCTGAGGTTACTGCACCACCAGCATCCAGGGACAGTCTGGGTTGTGAGGTACGTCAAATTATGATGCCTCAAGAACAGAGTGAGGAAAACCCACTCCTGTTATAAATCAAAGGATTAATACTATACTGCTAGGAACTTTACTTCAGTTTCTTCCCCAAGCCACATGCTGAGTAACTGTTAATTGCACTTAGTAACACAGATTCTCCCCGTTATTTGCTAGATGCAAGGGTGAATCCTTGTTGCTGAGTGCAAAACCCAGCAGTCCCATGTCGCATTTTCAAGCCAGTACAAGGAGCTCTGCAATTGCCACTGTAAGAAATGAGAAAGTCTTTGATTCTTCAGCATCAGTATGCACAACAGTGGCTTCACATCTGTACGCTTTTTGCACATTTTACTTACATAATGGCAGCATTGAAATATCTACATGTGCTTGTTATTCTTCTGATAATGTGTCTAATTGTACTTCAGTTACATTATGGAAATAGTATACGCTTATAGTGAAAAACTTGACACAAGTCAGATGACGTGAGATGTTTTCCATCAGCATTTTTAACACTTCCTGTTAATAGAACAGTACTATAAAACTATACTTGTTTTTCCTGAGCTGTACTTTCTTCTCTTTATGAAACATCAGCTTCATTTTGCAAAACAATGAGAAGAGAGTAAATAGCTATATTGGCCATGTCATAAAGGAAAACCTTTCCAAAGAGATTGCTTTTTCTTCCCAGAAAGAAAATGTCCTGCTGAGCAGGGGCCGGATCCAGTGCCCACAGAAGTCAGTGGAAGAACTCCCACTGATGACAGTGGATGTTGGATGAAGTCCCATCTCATTCTCATGTTTAAACGCTGAAAAATGAGTTGCCAAGTTCTAATGAGTACAGTGAAAGCCTTGTGTTATATAAGTTACTTACAATAGATTATTACAACCTTTAAGAAAAGCTGATTACTTTTATTAAAAGCATATTTTTGTTTGTTCCTTTTAATCTGTTCCCAAAGTCTACACATATCTTTCTTCACTTTGCTTCTTTGAATCTGTTTTATAAACAAAACACAAACAAAAAACATTATTTCCTGTTGGTTGTTGAAGAAAGACTGTGGATTCATTCTTTACATGGGAAAACGTTTGGTTGCTAAACACATGCGACAACACATGGCCTTGTTCAAACATCCTATCAAATTAAAAGCAGATTCCAGCTCTAATGTTCCAGATGAAGGGCACAGGGCTGGGACAGGCACTCACATGAAATTGCGTTGCATTTAAGAGGACAGTGATCAAAGCATTGCACCTCATACAATGAGTGAGTGCCGAATCTGTCTTATCTGAGCAGCAAGGAATAATTATAGAGAATTATTTGATCTTCCGCTAAGGTAAACCTCACAATTATGATGCTGATTGAACAGGTTCTTCTGTTTCAGGCAAGACAACATGTATACTCAGTGCTGTAATGCACTTACCAGATGGTATTAAAATAACATCCTGTCGAGGCTTGTGCTGTCCTGGCAACATGCGAGATACTTTCTGCTGATCCAAGGTGGGCAATCCTAAATTCTCTGTATGGACATGACAAAGGCAGTGCAAATGGCCACTTAACAGTACTTTGAAACCAAGTGAAGAGACCAGACCTTTGCCCTCAGTATATGCTTGTCTTCTGAAATACAGTTAACTTTTTCAAGCTATAGCTTGATTTTGCAGATATATTATGGAACAGAAAACTTAAAAATAGAATTCACCTCTGCTGTTAACAAGTTTTGACCTTTGCTCACATTTGTTGGGGAAAGTAGCTCATAGTACCAATTAACATGAATTATTAACTCCTACATTAATAATTAATTTATTAGAGGGCTAAAGGCATCGGTCTTTGCCAGCTAACACTATTGAGAGAAAATGAAGAAAACAACACAACCCTAATTATAACAGCTTAATGAGGATGTCTGGAAGATCTGATGTGATTCAGTCACTCTAAATGCTCTTTATTTCCTCTCTGAAACCACACTGGGTGCAAAGAATCAGGCAGTTAACTGCAGTTCCTGTAGTGCAAGGTTTCTTCCTACTTTCTGAAGAGAGGAAGCCCAGTAAGGAGAGCTCAATTTAGGTATTATTAAGGACTGATAAAGGATGCCATCGCCTAAACAATATGAATGCTGTCTCTCTCAGTAATGAACTGTTCTAGTGGTGTCTGAATCACTAATGGCTTCAACAGGCTACTAAGAAAACTTCTCTGTCTCAGAATTGTGCTATGCAGTGATTTCTTGATTCCACAGGATGCTTCCTTTGTAATCTGTATTTGTACTTTATCTGCAAAGGTTGGCTGTAATCTGGTGATACTGTTTGAGATATCTTTACACATTTTGGTCAGAATGCAACAGCAACATCAGTGAAATCCAGTATAGCTTATCAGGAAGCATCATAGAATGGAAAACCTGCACAGTTCAGTTATTTCCCTGCACAGATGCTGATGCTTCCCAGCCATCCCATCCCCAACCATCTCAGGCAGTTGTGTCATGTTTCATGGTAGAGGAACTGGTCACATCTTTCCTCTCCTACTGCTCCTGCTGTGACACGTAGAAACTTTCCTGAGATTCTTTGCTGAAACCGTCTTCCCTAGTTCTTTCTTTCTCCTTCTTTGCCAACATTGTTCATTAACATACATCTTTTTTCCTCCCTCCTGAAATTTGTGGACAACTACAGGACTGTACAACCTTCATTCAGTGATATTATAAAGCTGAGCTATTTAAATCTTCACTTGTTTCTCAGGCTCTCAGTTGCCTTGATCACCCTGATATCACTTCTTTGTGTATATTCCAGTCTAAATTCATTCTTTCACCATGACTCCTCACATGTTCTTTCAGCCCAGTTCACGTTTTCAGATAATGCTTCAGGTACAGGGATGGCAGCCATGAGATGGGACAATGATGTGTGTTATTTCTCCCGTGAGATTTTGGTATTTTTTTCTTCAGAAATAAACGGCTGAATTAAAAAAAGTTAGAGTAAACTCACAACTTTTAGCATCTCCATAAGCCTTTAGTTTTTTTCTTTTGGTTGAAGATCCTTCCAGTTTAAAAACCGCTGGACTATGCAATAATACTTGACTTTATTTTGGGCCTTGGCCCACAGGCACATCACAAAGGTTTGCTGAACAGATAAGCAGTATTAGCATGACTTAGAAAGACTAAGATGAACATTAAATTAATCAGACAATGCTCTTGGGGGAAATTGCCACTAATTTCAGATTTTTCATCTTCCAGAAATCAATTATTGTTATGTTTATTGATATTGTACTTGTCATTACTTTCAGTATTTTTGCTATGGTGACAGAGCCTAAGAGAAGAAAGAGGAGAGGAAAGATATAGTATATCATTCAGAGCCTCTTCCTAAGGCATCAGAACTTAGTACACAGCTATGTGTGACTCAGTAGATAAGAGTAATAGGAAACATAGGATTTTAGTATCCTATAGTTGCAGGATTTTATACATGCACACATTTTTTTGATGAAAAAAGTTTACCCAACTCTGTTCACAAGAATACAGCTAGAACTTAAAGATGTTTGCAACATGTCAGAAAACATTTATAAATTCCATTGATTTTAGCACATGAAAGATCAAGAACATCATAAAAAACTTTTTGTGAGCATATGTAGTTACAAGTTCTTTAAATGCTCTCCAGAAAAAGTTCACAAATACTTCCCAAGTATGAATAAAATTCTTCAAGAAATAAGTAGAAGGTGCTGGAACTTCAGTTTGATAAGTATGTGCTAGGTTCCAGTAACTCTGAAAATAGGATAATAAATATGTCAGGGCCAAATACAGTGGCAGTGCCAAGCAAAGGAATGGAGCTTTCTAAAGAAGCTGTGTCAGCTCTGCTGCCAAGGCTTCATTCACTAATGGTGCCAGTTTTGGGCCACATGGTGACAAGTTCATGCTGTGCTGTACCTCCCTTCTTCCCCCATGAGCACCACAACGGCAGATGACAATGGGTGCCATGGATTGTATGATCAGTTACATGCAGGGAGTTAGGTTAACTCATCTGAATGTTTCTCTTTTGAATCGTAAAATTTGCCACTGGAAATTGGTTGGACTTGTTGAGACAAGCACTCTTTAAACTGTGTAAAAAACATCAGAATTTGGCATTTTGAAATTAAGACTAATTTAATTATGTTAGTAGGGTTCAGGACAGAGTGTTATAATATTACAGTCATGAAATCTCATTAAATTAGGCTTCTTACTTTGCAAACATTAAATTCAGCTTTGGAATTTAAGAAGATATTTGACTTTAATCATAAAATATAGAAAATATTTCTATGATTACAGACTGATAACAACCATTAGTATGGAAGTCATTGAATGCTCCTATAAATCTTGTTAATGAAATCGCAATATTGGAGTCCTCCTATTACAACAGAAGAGTTAATGCTTAACCTTTCTTCAGGACACAAGGTAACTAAAGCTTGCTGCAAGTGAAGATGCACGTCTATTAGATTTAGAAATCGTCATTAAATTAAGTTAACATTTTTTGGTTTTGACAACATTAAATGGGTGCCCCAGTGGCACTGGCAGACATATATTCTTGTTTGTTTCTATAATATTTAATTTGGAGCATGCCCATAATGTGTGACTGAGATGTGAGAAGTGAAGAAGGGATCATGAGCTTGTTACATTTATGACACAGCCTTCTTCTAACAGCACTGTATGGCTTCTGGGACCCAGGCTAGTAGCTCTTGCCTAATACCTCTGCACTGAATGTTGTGAGCAGTGGTATTAGCTTGAGGGATACCAGAGCCTTGTCTTCATGAGTTGGGTCAACATACCCAAGGGGGACAAGCTCTTTATCAGCTTGGCAGATCAGACAATTGTGTGCTTACCTGGTATACTGGATAGAATATTGGAAGGGACCTACAAAGATCATCTAGTCCAACTGCCTGACTACTTCAGAGCTAACCAAAAGCTAAAACATGTTATTAAGGTCATTGTCCAAATGCCTCTTAAACACTGACAGACATGGGACTTGACCACCACTCTAGGAAGCCTTTTCCAGCATTTGATCATTCTTTTGGTAAAGAAATGCTTCCTAATGTCTAGTCTAGACCTCCCCTGATGCACCTTTGAATCATTCCCACGCATCTTAGCACTGGACACCAGGGAGAAGAGATGAGCACCTCCCTCTCTCCACTTCCCCTCCTCAGAAAGCTGTAGAGAGCAATGAAGTTGCTGCTCAGCCTCCCTTTCTCCAAACTAGACAAATGCAGATTGCTTAGCCGCTCCTTCACCAGCTTTGTTACCCTCCCCTGGATGTGTTCAAGGACCTTAACATGCTTCTTAAATTGTGGGGCCCAGAACTGCACACAGTACTCAAGCTGAGGCTGCATCAACACTGAATACAGTGGGATGATCACCTCTTTTTGCTGTGTTTGATGCACCCCAGGATGCAGCTTGCCCTTTTGGTTGCCAGAGTAACCGATGACTCACATTGAGCCTGCTGTTGACCAGCACCCCCAGATCCCTTTCTGCAGGGCTGATCTCCATCCACTCCACTCACAATTTATACTTGTGCTTGGTGTTATTGCTTCCTAGGTGCAGAATCTGACATTTGGATTTTTAAAATGTCATCTCCATTAATCATAGCCTAATGCTCCAATCTATCTAGATCCCTCTGCAAGGCCTCTTGTCCCTCAAGAGAGTCAGCACCACCTCCCAGTGTGGTATCATCAGCAAACTTGCTAACAGTGCATTCAAATCCTGCATCCTGATTGTTGATAAATATATTGAACAGAACTGGCCCTCAGATTAAACCCTGAGGAACACTGCTGGTGATGGGTTGCCAGTCAGATGTAACCTCATGCACTACAGCCCTTTGAGCTCTGCCCTTCAGCCAGTTTATCTGAAATCAAGATAAAATATATCACCATCAAATAAATGCATTTTTGCTTCTCATTGTCACTTTTATGCTGTTCCTTCAGGTGGAATGTATGTACTGTTTCATGTTGACATAAGGATGACTCCTTCTATCCTGTTGCTAGGGCACTTGCAAAGACATGTTGATTTTTTTATTCTACCAACTTGTTTTCTTTTGTGCCCTTAGAAAAGACAACTGTCTCTTTTAGAGTTACTTCACAAAGGCATCCTAGATAGAGGCTTTATCACCTGTCATTTTCCTATGCTCAATGAAAAGAGGTTTCTCTACAAGGTGATGCAAACATTTGGTAACCTAAATTACTCATTAGGGTCCCGTCTTTCTTGATTATAAAGAAAACATCATGCAAGTAAATTCCTAAGTTAGGCAACCTGTTGTGCCTCCTGGAAATTATTTCTGTGAGGGAGACTCAGTTTTAAGGCAAAGAAGGTGCAAACCTGAGAGAAAATGACTTGCTCTGGAGCAAAAGTCCCAACTGTAGAGACATCTGCCACACCCTTTAGAGACTGTCTCCATTATTATGTGGTTGGGACGCATATAGAAGGGTATAGTTTACTTGCCTCCTGTTTCCAGTGTTTTACCTTTTTGACTTTGAATCTGCCTTGAAGCAGATCCCTGAACAAAGCAATGCATGTAGACTCCATTAAAAGTACTTTACCCATCCAAGGCAAAGTTACATCCTTGATCTTCCTTTTCTCCAGACAGCAGTGATTTGTCTGTGAGTTGTCCAAAGACTCTGCTACTCGTGCACATATCAACTGTAGGTACACAGTCTAGCCTTATGTAAATTTTTCAAGCCTTAATCTCTGTTCATGTCTCCCACAAGGTTCCTTATGACACTGATAGGAACTCTGAATGCAGGGTTGTAGAACCGCATTTTAAAATATATGCTGAAATATTATAGGTAATCTTTGAATAACAATTGTTGGCTAAAACTCTCCTTTTTATTGTCTGCTGTGAAGACTGACCTTGCTGTTGGAACAGACTTTGCTTCTGTGGGTAGAAGTTAATCAAATGCCTGAATCTCCAGGCTTCTGACATGAGAAATAACTTTCAAAAATAGTTATTAATGCATTTCTCTTGCAGGTAATTATTTTTGGGTATTGACATTTTCTTAAGATGAAAAGTCCTCTTAGCTTCATTTGTAACATAGATCTGCCCTGATGACTAGCCAGCTGTGTAGTTTTAGTTGGCATTACTTAATAGGGGTGTACTTCATGAGTCAAGGAAATGACTTTTCATCTGCCATCAAATGCAGAACCTCCCTACATTTGTTTTAGAATAGCTGGATCTTGACTAATTAACACTCTGGACTTGTGCATACAGTAGATGAGGGAAGAATTTAATTTTCTAGTAGATTATGTGAAGACCTGCCAAAGAGTTGGGAACAATTTAGGCAGTCTACTTTCAATATACTAAAACACTGGATGCATGTGCCTAACTCTGAGTGCTGAGGGCTCCTTATTGAAACTACTGACATGGAAAAAGTGGGAAGGAACTATGTTCTTCGGAAAGAACATAGATAGGAACTTAATCTTGTTCTGGTGCAGTTCAAAATTTCAGGAGGATCAATCAAGGATGATTCATATTGCCTTCCCTTTCAGATTTCTCTTGAAGTCTACTCTTCCTTTTCAGAATCTTTTCTCTTAGGAATAATGCCATCTGGTCTTAAACTCTCTCTAACCCTCCAGATAGAACCTCAGGTCTTTTCCTTGTAAAACATGGGTAAAATAAAAATGAGAAATAGTTAGTAAAAAAATTTTCTGTGTACTTTATCTACATTGAAAGGATCTGTAGAAAACACTACTTTTCAAAGACTCTTACAAATTTAAAAGAATAGTATTCTTGCAATTTTTGTGTAGAATAAAGTACCAAGAAGAACCTTTATCCCTGCAAATATAAGACAGATTCCCAAGGATCTTATTAAGTGCCTACACTCTACTTTTTTTTTTTCCAACAATGACCCCAAAGAGTTCAATAGACTATCCCCATGTGAAATGACTGTCCTGAAAAATTCAGTAGGAGAAAGAAACATGGTGCAGAGTTAAAGCACTGGAAGCTGATGTAGCTGAATATGGATCAATTACTGACAAATCCTGGGGGGAAAGTATTTCTGCTCATCTTTTCTGCTTGAGACAGTCATGTGGCTGAAGAACAGTGTGATCAAAAGCAGCAGCAAAGGTCTTTGCAAAATAAAATTAAAAGGAATTAAATCACATGGGAAGAAGGACTAGTGAAACAAGAACATAATGACTTGCTTCTGATGTGTCCATATCTTGACTCTTAATATTTGGCCATTATATTTACTATTTAATATAATGCAAATAAATAGGAGGAAAAAACCACCCAAAACCATGAGAGAAGAAAGAAGCAGATGTTATATGGTTGCTGTGATCTACCTTTCTTAGGACTTAACTTGCTGGCTATGCTAGTCTACATGAGCGGAGAAGCAGCCATTATGGTAAGAAATGTCACCTAATCACCTGTCAGTGACCTGAGTAAAAAAAAAAAAAAGAATGGTCCAGCTTGACCATTTTGATACATCTTAGTCATAATATTTACAACTTTGTGTTAGATAGAACCTGAACTATCTAAACACTGATTCATTGCAGGACTTCACATCAGTACCAAAAATGGATAACAACTGAAAAATAAACTAAATGGTATACCTTTGATGTAAAGCACTGGGCAGAAGAGTTGTCTTTTCATTGGATCTTTAGATCTCAACCATGAAATAGGAGCACTAGTTAAGCTTTGTGTAAGCTTGTGGGGAAAAAGAGAGATTTTCTTCCATATTTTACCAACAATATGGAATAGTTAAAATGTCAGAGCTGAAAATTATTTTGTTTAGTCACCATAATGTCCCAGTTTGTTGGCTCATAGATGTCTCAGACATTAGAAAGAGTTGCTGACAGAAGAATTCAATACTTTTTTTTCCTTAAATTAAGATCTGATTAGAGGATAAACAGTTAAGAACAGAGAAGGAAAGGCCGTCTAGTTGGACAGAAAAGAATGTTGTACCAGCCACACACAAGGAAGAATGAAAATTTTCATTTACATTTTCTCAGCACAAACTAACTCCATGTAAAGAGCTGTCATGCAAGCACCTGATGACAAGCCACATCTGAGTTTCTAAAAAATCCCCAACAAGCTAAGGACATGTAAAGGGATAATGAGGGGCTAGAGAAGATGTTTAAATTAAGAAATATCCATAAGAGCAGATGGCAGAAGTGTAGGGGTAGGTTTCCCCCCATTTTTGGTGAGAAGGTGAGTTTCTGAAACACTGAAATGAAGGACCTTTTCTCACCTTTGCCTTCTGGAGGAGAAGGATCCTACACGTGCTTACAGGCGACACGTTGGAGGGGAGCTCCCATCGGGCCTCAGCCCGTGTTGGGCGGCAGCGGGCGGCGGGCGGGCGCCGTGCTCCCGGGATCCTTCAGCACCCCCTCCCGCTGGACAGTTCCCACCCGGGACGGCCACGTGGGGCTGCCGGGACCTCCCGCTCCCCGCCCGGGCCGGGGGCTGGTGTCCACGGGCCAGGTCCTCTCTGTGGCACAGTCAGAGCAAGTGAGAGCATCACGGTGACCGGTGAAAGGAGAGCGCAGAGCATAATCTGACCCCTCTGGTCTGCTGTTGCGTGGGGGTGAGGCAGGGAGAGACACAAAGTGGAGATCACAAGCCCAAAGTTGGACTGACTGATAAATCAGAGAGAGAGAAGTATGGAAAACAGCGGACAAGAACTAGGTTAGAAACATCTTACTGATAGGAGGGGACAACATTTGAGCAGACCTGAGAGGAACCAGACTCTTTTCAGTAGTTGCCAGTGAGAGGACAAGGGGTAATGGGCACAAGTTGGAACATAAGACGTTCCACTTGAATATGAGGAGGAACTTTTTCACAGTGAGGGTGACGGAGCCCTGGAACAGGCTGCCCAGGGAGGTTGTGGAGTCCCCTTCTTTGGAGATTTTCAAGACCCGCCTGGATGCCGTCCTGAGTAGCATGATCTGACATGCTCTGGGTGGTCCTGCTTTGGCAGGAGAGTTGGACTAGATGATCTCTATGGTCCCTTCCAACTCTAAAATTCAGTGAAATTCAGTGAAATTCAGTGAAGTAAAAGCATTTTGAGAGGAAGTGTTTTCTGTGTGGCAGAGAATTAAATTCCCCTTAAGAGGAGAATGAAGACACAACAGAAGAGGTTTTTTGTATGATCTCTCCCCTCATATTATTTCATGAGCTTAATATTGTGAAGTCTGATTTAGTATTCTTATCATCATGAGTTGGGAATCACTGTTCTAATGGCTTCACTTATAAAAGCTGGGGTGAGGAGAGGTCTTCATCTGTACCTTCTTCATTAAGCGTTATAAAAATTGGCATCTCCTGTGGAAATGAGCAGGAGTTAGAGAGCATTTCTCTTACATCAGGAGCTCTGCCTTTTCTATATACAATCTCAACACAGCCACCATCCTGCAGTGGGATGAATGCACTTACCTATTTACAACCTATGGTGGCTCCAGTCCTCTTCATTCCACACCCAGTTCAAATCTCCTTGGAGAGTGGGGTCATCTTCCAAAATGAATCCCCTTGACAAATTACCAAATTCCCTCATGCACTGCACGCTGCCAGGCTGTGCCTTGATTAGATCTTTCCAATACCTGCCTCAGTTTTCAGCCAAATCCACACGCGACTGGGATTCACATAGAGCAGAAGGCCGGCTGTGTGTCAATACTGCAGTCATACACTCTCTTTCCCTTTCTGGCTCTGAAATCTTTATTGAATTTTCATTCATCATTATGAGGGATTCCTTCAGCACTGCAAAGGTGCCATTTAGTTGTGAGCATGTTCAGTCAAAGCAGCTTTAACTCTTAATTTATTGCTTGTTAAACACATCAGCTCTGCTATCAGGGTCACTCCGGCTGAGGCATTACTGATACCTCTCACAGAAGGCCAGTGTAGGAGCCAGAATTGGAAAGTGTGAAAATGTAAAAGCCTAAGGGCCTTGTCTCCTGGCCATGGAAGTGGATGTACATGGGGACTGGGTGTAAAAGAGCAGTGAGTCACACCAGTAGATTTCAAAGCCTGTTTCTGGTGTAAGGACATTACTGCCCCTAGAAGCAAAGAATAGTAGAAGGAAGCCCATCCCTAACCCAAGTGTCAGCTTGCAGTCAAAGCAACCTCCAGGAATTGTCCCTGGCAAGCAATAACTGTTTTGCTACTGTGGGGTTACTGTTGTCATGTATTAGGCATACATGAAAGTATTTCATGGAATTCCCAAGAAAAGTACCATGAATATCCCAGCTTCCAATAATTTTTTTTTCTTTTTTTGAGAGAGATCCTGGAAGTGAACAAACATTCTTGAAGCTGTTCATTTTCAGACAAAGAACAAAATTAATGTAAATTCTGCAGGTAGAAACCATGTCTGATAGGGACTGCTGCTGTGTTTTACATGTGTGCCTTGACAGTGGTAGCCAAGGGGGTGAGTAAAGGACATTTATTAATTCCAGCACCTATCTGTGGCTACTAAAGAGCAGGGGGAAGCAGACCTTTGAGTATATTTAACCATTTTTGTGTTGTGTAACTTCAGAGCAGTTATGCAAGCCCAGGATGGATGGGGCTTTGAGCAACCTGGTCTAGTGGGAGGTGTCCCTGCCCATGGGAACTCGATGATTTTTAATCACTCTGTGATTCTATGATTTCATGATGCTTCTTGTTGGTTGAATTTGGGTTTGTGTCTGCTTTTTATTAGTTTCACACCTTTTTTAATTTATAAATTGGAGCTAAGGAGACACAGTTTTAGAGTACTGTCAGACTGGTACAGAGAAGAGTCACTCCCTGTGTTTTACTTTTTGTTTTGATTCCCTTGAAAATGAAAGTGATATTGGGAAGGGTTTTGAGAGTTTCTTTATTTTCATCAGAAATAACATGGAGTTGATTATAAACAGAAATAAAGCTATTAGTTCAGTCTAAAAGATATGAAAATGCAAGCTAAAGGCAAAACCACTGAAAAATAAATTGCTTTTCATGTCCACTTTTGAAATAAAAAGGACTGCTATTAGCAACATGTATGGTTTGTGTTTCTTATTCTAAGAGATAACTTCACCTTGACAGCATCCCTTTAATTTTTGAAATCATTATTGAAATTAAAAAGAACAACCTGCTTCAAGAAAGCATGCTCTAATGCACTGCTTTTCATCATAAGTTTTTAGCTTTATAGTAAGTTTGTTTTGCAGTGCACAAACCCCTGCTTGACACTTGAACTGTGGCAAAGGTGTTTGAGTTTACAGCACCCTGTTCCCTAGCCAGAGGTTACTGCTGTCACGGGGTCATTTGCCTGAGTCAGAAAAACCATTACAGCTACTTTATGAAACTTCTTCAGATATTTCCTTCTAATGACCATTTGCAGTTTTATTTTTAAGGCATTGTGTCTAGTTCCTTCTTCCTTTCAAAGAGACCTTTGCATCATTCTGGGGTCAGTAAATGAATGTGGAACCTTTGCTTCTTCGGATGCTTGAAAATCCTGCAGGTGATTGCTTTCCCCTGTTCCAGAGATCTCCTAATTCAGACTTTGCCACACACACACATTGATCCTCTTCTTCAATGTCATAAATTTTAATGTGGTTTAACATACTGAGTTGTCACCAATTTGATTTTCTAGGTCAAAGAGTTCAACCTCCTTTAATCACTATGTCCATAGCTCTCCATTACATTCAAAGAGCTCTTCCGTGCAATTTAAACTGCCTACCGTTAAGTTACAATCTTTACCTCAGCTTTCCCTACAGTGTTGTATTGGCTGAACTCATTACAAGTTTCTGCTTAGGGCTTTAAGGAGTCTTTCTCAGCCAATGTATGGTAAATTTGATGCTATATTATTTGCAATAACTATGAAGGCATCCCATGCTTCTAATAGGAAAACATGACAGCTTGCAATGTGTGCTTCTTAAATATTCTGCTGTGTCCACAGTTGTCTTCTGGGGTATTTTCCTTTTCTTTCTTTCTTTTTTTTTTTTTTTTTTCCTTTCCAGAGATGTTGTTCATGCAGTTTTGCTAGTCTCCTGGATTTTTGGCTCAAAGACTCTGCAAAGCAAAGACCATATGAGCAGAAATAAGCTATGTCAAAGACACTGGATATGTCCATACTACCACAGAGTGATCTTCCAAATAGTTCGAAATGGAGTAGCTTGAGCACTAAAAGACGTCTAGCTGCATTTCGTTCTGGTCTGTCTGGCATATAGCCAAGGCCTGGTAATGCAGGCAACTTGTCAAGGGGGGCTTGCTGTGTAGTAATCTCAGATTTAATTCATGCTGAGCTTAACAACCTTGGGCCCAGCTCTGTATCAGCATGGCTGAGCCTGAAGTTGGTGTCTTCAGTGTCTTTAATCTCTGCCCATAGATTGAGAGTAATTTTCTCCCACCCTTTGAAGGTAAATGCAAAGTCATGGAGGTCTTTTCTGTACATCAAGGTAAATGTGTGTATGCAGACAAGCAGGCAGTGAGAGTTCACGGTGGAAGGAGTGGTTTTCATCTTTTTGTATGGCTTATACATGAGACAGGAACACTGGAAACCGTGTAGTGAGAGAGGGACAGAGACCTTTTTAGTCCGATTTTGTTCCATGAAGATTTTGCAAAGCAGCGTGTGGAGGAGAAGGAAGAGATTCAGACCCATAGTAATGTGCTTATCTTTCATACGAACTAATCAGCATCATAAATATTTGTTAGGTTTATTTTTTTTACAATCTATCATTTAGAATGGTTATCGTTCCGTCACAACTTTCAAAAACAGAAGACCCATGTCAGTTGTATAAGCTTAATTGAGAATCCAATAATAATCCTTAAAAATCTTAGGGTGAAGCCTGTTATGTTGTTGAAGAAAACAGCCAAACTCCCAGTGATGTTAGGTGGTCTAGACTTCCATTTTTAATGAACAAGCCATGGAACAAAATGCATGATATAATTTTCCAGCTGTCCAGCCATATCATTCTAAAATAATGTTTTCATCATTTTTAACTAGTATGATACCCTGGAATTTAGAATACAAATAAGATTTCTGTGATATGGAGTCCAAACCCCACACATAACAGCACAGTATATCTTCATTAACAAGAAACATTTCTATTGATTTCATTTTGCAATGTTTCATATTACACATAACAAATATGTATGGTCACCTAAATGAATTATTGCAATTCAATTTGGAATGATTGCATAAGGTTATTGTATTATCTCTAGGATGCCTTAGTCTCTGGGTGTCAAAACTGTTTTTATTTAATGGAATAACATGGGAAAGTTAATCAGAGTAGGTTAACCTCTATGGGACTCAAGGTCACAAACACTCAGTCTCAGCTGTAAATGGGGAGCGTGCATTATTTATTTATTTATATCTATTTTTTAACTTGGAAAATATATTTATGCAAGAGAAAAAGACAATGTGGAATTTCTTAACAGGCTCAGTCCCGGCGAAATTCTCATTGGGCTTTCCAGCAGGAAATCTTTTTTCCGCAGAAAGATCCTGAAAGGCAATTACTGTTAAACAAGAAAAATTTGTTCTACAATCAAGTCTTTCCCAGGAAATTTCTTCATTTTAGCATTTGTCTGAGATTTTACAACACCTTTGCAGGAAATGAAACAATAGTTTTTAAGAAGACAGTGCTATGTTAAGATTGCAACATACAGTGACACTCTATTAATTGTTTCACCAACACTCTGTTTTTTCTTCTTTGTCCTGTATACTTTATCTACCTTTCTGTCTCTCGGCAGGCTAATGTTTTGAATTAATCAAGTCAGGAATTGCTTTTTGTGTCTATGTGACTGCACTGTGCTTAGTACAGCCTGCTGAGGTAGGGTTGGCTAAGGCTGCTGGAACAGAAAGCTGGGTGAGCAACTCCACAGTCACAAGTCATGCGTGTGCGCAGCAGAGTAAAGCAGTTCCACAAAGAAAATAAATTACCCGTTCAGGGGACGTTAAGAAATAAACCTGACCTACAGATTTTTTTGGAGTTGGATTTTTTTTGTCACTGTGCGTGTCAAACACTGTGCTGCTTGGCAACAGAGGAGGCAAGAAACCAAAAGATCATCTGAAAGACAGCCTACAAACTGAAACAGATGTCTACGTAGTGCCTTTGTTCCTAGCTGATCTCCATAGCATCATCCTCTTGGCTTTTCATACTGGGTTGGCTAGACAGCGATGGGTGAAAAGGACCGTGCAAAAAAGTTGCTCTCTGTTCTATGTAACAGTTTCTTTCAGGCAGATCATTTCCCACCTCTTGATCTCTAAACCTGACTTTGCTCCCCAGAACATCATCATCATCACAGTGAGTTAGAGTAGCGATTCATCTTAGCTTGGTATTTTGTCTTTTAGAGTGACAAGTAGCAAACATTTATGGAAGGACATCAGAGAGAGTGGATAGGTAGAGCAATGTTTTCCTGGCATATCTACCCTCCCATCACCTGGCATCACCCTGTCCATGGCTTCCCCATTCCAGACCAACCAGCTGGGGTTGCCCTGTTCTGTGCAGTTTGTTGAAGAGAAGCCAACAAAGTGCTTCTTGTTCAGACTCAGGTGCTGTCTCTGCCAAATCCGCAGCTGCGGTACAGCCTCCCCTCTCCAAAGCCACAGAGTTTTGGCTAACCATCAATACTGAGTCTTCCGTTGATGACAATAAATAGACACAGAATCCCTGAGCTCTCTTGCAAACAAAAAGGAGCTGCCGCATGTCACTGTCATGCAACAAATGATTTCCGTTCACCCAGAGGTTTGACTGAATTTCAATCACAGGCTTAAAGAGTCAGCCTTGGTTTACTCAGGGGAACGAGGCTGTTTTCAGTGGTCAGCAAAAGGAAGGCCTAGACTGTTCATTAATATTTTAAAAAGCCAAACACCAAAATGACATAATGAATGATGTATTGTCTCTGCTGCCTCTACATTAAGACAAAGCAATCAGGAGGTTTCTAGCTGAGGGTCAGTTAAAGGAAATCTCCCTCAGATCCCAGCAGTGCTTCTATAATCACATTTCTTTCCCCTAGAACTGGTGGCTGGATCCTTCACTGATTTTCTTTACTCTGGCTGCCTGGGAGCCAGTGTTTTTCTGCCTAGCCTTCAAACCTCTTGGATGTGTGTATCAGCCCTGCCTCTAGAGAACAGAAGTTGTCACTAGCAGTAAAGCTGTGATGTTTTGAATTAGATCTCCTATATATAATAGTAAATTCTCATCCAGAAACTTGCATATGCATTGCATTGATGGCAACAACTCTGCCTGCAGACATCAGGCAGCTTGGCCCCTGCGACCTGCAAGCCCAGCACGACTGGGTCTGATCTGCTCCATGCAGCCCTCAGCTGCACTAACTGGTGTTAATAGTGTGGTGGGTGCAATCCCAGGGTCCCTGCACTGTTGCAGCACATGAGCAATCCCTATGTTACTCCACACCCCTTCAGTTGCGTGGTGACTTCTATAAACCAATAAACCTAGTTTCCTTCATAAAAGAGACTCCACATCCTTCTGTAGCCTTAAGTACTCAGTTATGTACATGCAGAATCTAACTGGATGGGAAGATGAAAGCACTTAATGCTCAGATTAGGGGGTTTTTCTGCATGTGTTCACAATGAGGTCTTCTGTGGTGGAGAATGTCAGTGAGAAGAATGATTTAACATCAAATATATGTGTCTGAGGTTACAAATTTAGGCACATATTCCCCAATTTTCTTTATAAATTGTTGTCTAGTAGGCAAGAAACTCTTCTGTCATAGTAATACAAGGATTACTTTCTTATTTATAAGTCTAGGCTCTGAATATATAGCATTTTACAGGGGAAAAATATTGACTTTAAATTCCTGAAGTGGTACTGACATCACTACTGGCAGATTCAGGAACCTGACACTTCTACATTTGTTTGTTTAATGAGATATAGATGGGCAGGCATTAAGATAAATGTCCCACAGAATTTGAATGATATTAATTCAATACAGTAGTCGATGACTAAAAACCACAGCATTTTTTCAGAGCACGTGGCCAATGGCACAGAGAACTTGTGGAGAGGAGTCACCACCATACTGGTGTCCACCCATGTGGAGGTGTGCACAAGGGTTACTCCACCTCAGTGTTCCTTCAGAACCTCCTCCGCCAGCCTCAGTCCCTGGCATATTTTGCACTGCATATGGAACCGCTGCACTGCTCAATGTGCAAAGTTACCATTTTTGTCCCAATTTTTAAAAGTGATGTGTTATCCAACCAGAGATATCTTAGAGTGTTCATTCATGTTCTACACAGTTGTTAAAAACTTTCGGATTGTCTACTGGTACTAGTCAAGGTAAAAATGAATTTTTTTAATGGTAAAATATACGTGTTCTTAATTACCCAGATTTCAGGCAGTGTGTTATGGAAATAGTTATTAGAATCATAGAACCATAGAGTTGTTTCAGCTGGAAGGGACCTTAAAGATGATCTAGTTACAACCTCCTTGCCATCGGCAGGGGCACCACCCACTAGAGCAGGTTGCTCAAAGCCCCATCCAGCCTGGCTTTGAACACTTCCATGGAAAGGGCATCCACAGCTTCTCTGGGCAACCTGTTCCAATGTTTCACCACCCCCACAGCAAAGAATTTCTTCCTGATATCTCATCTAAATGTCCTCTCTTTCAGTTTAAAACTCTGAGCCCTCATTCTATCGCTACACTCCCTGATAAAGACTCCCTCCCAAGCTCTCCTGCAGCCCCATTTCAGGTACTGGGAAGATGCTATAAGGTCTCCCTGGAGCCTTCTCTTCTCCAGGCTGAACAACCCCAACTCTCTCAGCCTGTCTTCATAGGAGAGGTGCTCCAGCCCTCTGATAATATTTGTGGCCCTCCTCTGGACCTGTTGCAACAGGTCCATGTCCTTCTTGTGCTGAGGACTCCAAAGCTGGACACCCACCCACAGAGGTGGGTTCTCATGAGAGCAGAGTAGAGGGGCAGAATCACCTCCCTTGACTTGCTGCCATTAGATGCCATAATAGTTATTAAGACGGCAACTGTATGTTTGACATTTAGGCAAACCAGCTAGATTTTAGCGCTTGGTGGTCAGGATCACTGTGCCCTGAGAATATTTCCTGGGAAGGAAGATTATGGAAGAAAAATGTGGGTATAATGCAAATTTTATTGTCACCTTAGTTGTGGAGAGGCAATGAGCACTTCATAGCACTACAGGTTACACCTTGTTAGTAAAACCACAGGCAAATCTGTGAAATAGGGTAAAAAGGAAAGGAAGTGTTTTTTTGTTTTTTTTTTTTTTTTTTTGTGAAAAGTGATACCAGGATTTTTTTATTAGGGGAAAACTGAAAGGTTGTGAAGGGATACAAATGGGCTGAATTGAGTGAGGTTGCTTTCCTAGTGAAGTAAGTTAAAAAAAAAAAAAAGCATAATTCAGCAAAGCAATAGAAATGTCAGCACCAGGTGGAGATTCAATGTGGAGAGGAAACTAATGGAGGGGGAGTTTAGCCTTAGTCTCCCCAGAAAATCAAAGTCTAAATTTTAAATTATGGGCTCATTTATTAATTCATTTTTGTAGAATGCCAAAGTGTTCTTATTGTGGAAGCCATGAGCCATGCTTATGCTTTTAAATGTTTCTGTGCATTTCTGAGTTTCCAAAGGACAAGCTAGTCAAGACTTCCTTCACTCCCTCATGGTAAGTGTCATTGTGGTGTTTTGTATCACCATGTTTTTTTCACAAAGCAATTTTGTGACAAGTTTCATTCTCATGGGAAATTTCATTCTGGAAGTAGAAACCTCTAAACACAAATTCGGACCTAACTTACAATGCCCTTTCCAGCAACATCAGCTCTGTTTCAAATGTTTGTGATAATTTCCTTGTCTTTTGTTTTAATTGTGGAAATCTCCATTATGCTCTTATTACTTCTTTCACGGGTTAAGAAGAGAGAACAGTGTGAAATTTCACTGGATGAAGAGATGGATGTCCTTGTTCCAGTGTATTTCCTGAGAAATTAATGGAAAAGCTTCATAGAGAGGATAAATTGACTGATTAGTAAACACAATGCATAGAACACTTTTTGAGATTGCAAATGCTGCAATCTGACGGGAACCTCTACATCTCAAAACGGGAACATGATGCAGTTCTAATTATTCTGCAATTGGAAGAGCTGATAAATGAAACTGTCTATCCCCAAAACATGCAGAGTATCTAACATGCATCTGATCCTGAATATCAAATCAATAGGGTTTAATATTTCACTAGCAATCATACATTTGAAAATCAATGCTGTCAGGATTGGTAATGCTCTCCTATAGAAGACATAGTTACAAGGCAAGAAGACTGAAGGCATACATTCAGGGGATGAACTAACAAAAGCTGTTCCAAAAGTCCTGTCTTTTTATTTAAATAAGAACTATTTTACATAGTGATTTTACAAAAAAATAGGTCTTTAATTTTCAAATCAGTACAGCAAAGAGGAGCCATTGCAAAATTCAAGGTAAAATGCACAAAGAGCAGTTAAACATTTTCAGTAACTGTGTTATGCTGACTTCTCTGAAAAGGAGCTGTTCAGATCCATATTGACATTTATTTTGGGAAAAATACCCTTGCTGTAGATATTCAAAACTTTTTGTACTGACCAGCACATGTCCATACAATGTAAAACTTCACTGTGAAACATTGCCATGTCTGGGAAAATGGGTGAGGTACCCAAGGGTCTCAAAATCTGTACCTCTCTTCAGGTTGGCCTTCTTACAGCACTAGGTGTGTCTCTGATCTTCCCTCCACAACCATCCCTCCTTTAATGCACGCCTCCCATACCTACCAAGCAAGAGATGGACTTCAACAACAATGTGATGTTTTAGTTTGTTTAGAAGGACCACTGACATGGTGTGATGGGCTGATCCCAAACACTATTCCACTGGCCCAAAGCAAGGCTTTCTGGCATGTTTTCTTGACCTCTGGCACTAGCATGTTGTGAAGAGAGGAAAGGATTTGTTTCTGAGTGTAGACCTTCTTACATCTTGAGCAAGCTTGGAATTGAAGGAGTATTTTTTTCACATGTTTTTGGCAAAAGGGGAGATCACTGTGGGAGATCTAACATGACTGAAAAGTGTCGCAGAAGCACAGAGCCTAGAAAGTGATGAGCTGTATTACAGCAGGTGCTCCAGTTACTTAGATACATTTAAAAACCAGCATATTCTGGATTGTTGCAAGTCCTCAGAGAGATGATAACTCGCATCTGTGGCAGTCTTATCTTCAGATCCTGAATTCTCTGAATTCTTCCCGTTGAGAGCAAAGATGAGCTTGAGGATTCATCCATTTCTTGCTTTAAAAGGGACTCATTGCTAACCTCTGATGGTAATCCAGAAGCTGTGAGAAATTACTGTTTGGCAATGTTTCTTCAATAACTATTGTTGGGTCACTGCGGTTCCTTAGACTTGATTTTTTTTCCTGGTTTTGATATTTTCTTCCTCTGTAATGTTCAAAAAGCTGCTAAAAAGTTTATGAATTATTCACCCTTCTGCTAACTCGCCAATGAAGGACAAATAACTAGGCTTCCTTAACTTAAGTAGAGAATTCAAATGGTGCTGCCTTCTCAGGAGAATATTGTATATTTATCCATTCCACTACAATAGAGTTAAGGTTTTTCTTAACTGCAAACTTTTCCCAGTTTGAGAAAGTGCATTTTATGGGTTTCTGATTATTTTTAAATTTAGAGTTCTAAATCTAAACCTGACATGCATGCACTTCACCACATTTAGGGCTATCTCACAGCCCATATTTGTGCTGTTCCAAACAGCACAAGTAAGAGAATTTGTTCCTCACATTCCCTATTTCTTAGGGATTGTAATGTGAAGCAAAGCCCGTGGCAAGCAGAACAATTTGAAAATCTTACTCTGTGTTAAGAGTTTTTCTGAACTGGCACCCTCATTTGTCCAAATGAACAGCACTGTCATTTTCCTTGCTGGTCCAACAGAAAGACTACTTATGGTTACAGGTCTAAAAGGTCTATATCCCTCCCATGGCTTGCCAGTGGCCATGAGCACTGTTTCTTATTGTAGTCATGGCATGTAATATTTAGAACCATTGTGCTGATGTGGCTGTTACAGCAATACCATCATAGACCTAATATCAACCCAGATCTCGGTCAAAGCAAGGTAAAAAGGTAAAAGATAGTAAATAAAATCAGTTCTTTCCTTGTTTTGTTTCATTTACTGCACTTCGTTCTCTTAGTTTCCTTCTCAGCTCATAACTCTTCTGTTTAGCCTGGAAACTTCAAGCCTCATCTGCAACTAACTGCCCGTGACTGTGGTCTGCTAGAGAACAGATAGCGTAAGTATATTAATGGCCATGTGGTTCTTTCCCACTGGGAAAAGCCATTTTTAATATTTGTACATGAATAATATGACCTATTTGTATCCTTGTAGTAAGATATGATGGTCTTGATGGCTTTTGACATTGTTATGCTATGTTTCCACTTGCAGATGTACAGCAAAATAAAATCAGCCTGTGTCTACCTCTGTACACTTATTCCGTGTTAGACAGTATACAAAGGAGAAATGCAACACTATTGCTGGATCTACAGATGGGGACTGCAGAGTGTGGTTCACCAAATGATGCAGAGATGTAGGATTAAGGCAAATGAAGAAAAGGATATCAAGAAAATTGTGCCCTGTGTCTCACCTGTCCTGTACAGTGTAACGACTACCATGTCTGGGTCTTGTTCACTCATCAGAAATAAGGAGAATTAAAAGGTGGTTCATGGACACTGAAATACAATTATCCACACCAAATTGTGAGCCTGACAGTTGGCATCATCTTAACCTGGTGCATTAGCTGTTTTCCAGGCAATTCTCAGCTACAGCTCAGGGTTAGCATGGGAAAGGCAAAGCTCCTACCTCTTTGTAGAGATGAGGATGTGCCTCTTCTGTGCTGGCTTTCTGATATGGTGCCCACCACCCTTGCAACAGGCCTGTTCAGCTCCTTATGTCCCTCCCACTGATGCCCTCACCCAATGTCCAACAAAATCTTGGTGCCACGCTATAGAAGGATCATTTTTAAAAAAGAGTGAAAAAGCAAAACTTATAGTGACTAGGCACTGGGGTGTGTCCACACAGTTTGGGTAGCGGCAACTGTCTGGCCATGCCAGGTGAGGGACGGGAGAGGGTCACAAGGGCTGAGCTCTGCCTGGACTTGCTTTGTTTTGTGCCATGAGGTTAGCCAAGAAGCTGACTACAAGAGCATAACCTGACATGGGTGTGCCATAAAGAGAACAACAATGGCCTATAGGTACAGCATAGTAACAGAAGTCCTTTAAACCAACTCCTCTTCTCTTAGTCACCTTCAGTCTCCCAGACTGAATTAATCTGCCTTGAAGACGAGGGCCAGAACCTGAAGGACATTGGAGATTATAACTCCGTGAAAGTCCAAAATTTTGCCCCAAATATTTCAGATCGTTCCTGGTAGTGTCTCTCCTCATACATACTTGGATCACACCTGCCTTTCCACAGAAACAGAAGCTGGGTGATTTACAGTAAAATAGCTAATACATTAAGAGCTCTCACCTTGTGTCTTTTCTAATTGATAATCAGAATTCTTTGTTGTTGTTCCTTATTGTTATTTTCATTTGGTTCCCAAATCTAATCATGAAATTTCATCCCAACACAGTTACTATCAACATAGTGCCTCTGTACTTGGCACCGGTGAGGCCTTACCTTGAGTACTGTGCTCAGTTCTGGGCCCCTCACTACAAGAAAGACATTGAAGTGCTGGAGTGTGTCCAGAGGAGGGCTATCAAGATGGTGAGGGGTCTAGAGAACAAGTCCTATGAGGAGAGGCTGAGGGAGCCGGGCATGTTTAGTTTGGAGAAGAGGAGGCTGAGGGGAGACCTCATTGCCCTCTACAACCACCTGAAAGGAGGGTGTAGAGAGGTGGGTGTTGGCCTCTTCTCCCAAGGGAATAATGACAGAACCAGAGGAAATGGTCTGAAGTTGTGGCAAGGAAGGTTTAGATTAGATATTAGGAAGAACTACTTTCCTGAGAGGGTGGTCAGGCACTGGAACAGCCTGCCCAGGGAGGCGGTGGAGTCACCATCTCTAGAGGTATTTAAGAAACATGTAGATGTGGCACTTCAGGGCATGCTCTAGTGGCTGAGATTGCGGGGATCTTTTGTGTGTGTATGGTTGGACTCAGTGATCTCAGAGGTCCTTTTCAACCATGAAGATTCTGTGATTCTGTGAAGATAATCCAATTCTCCCTGAAGGATGTTCTAACCCTCCTACCTTTATGTTACTAGCACACATGCTATAGTTTACACCAGTCATTAAAGAAAACCAGAGAAAATTGATCCAAGCTGAGTCCTTGTTACAGCCTTAGTAACCTCCTGGCAATCCAAACATCCTTCTTTCAGCAGAGTTCATTATCATCTCTCTTTAACTAGTTTCTTATGGTTCTCTAATAATCTTTATCTGCTCCTATTATCTAATAAGTTCCCATACAGCACCAAAGCACATGCTTTACTGAAATATGAATAGATCCAGCAAGTTCTATTGACTTAAAACTGAATAAATCAGTCATCACAGTATGTGAAGGGTATTAGATTAGTCTGGAATGATTATCTTTTCAAATACCATGTTGATTTAACAGCATTTTCTATTTTTTCCCAATATTTTAATTATTCTTTCCTTCAAAATTTGTTTTAAAGCTCTACATACTACTCAAGTCAGATTAATAAACCCAGAGATACCTAAGTTAGAAGGGAGGAAAGTCTTTAAATGATGCATTTGTTATTCTCTGAAGATTTGCTATGATCACTGATTTGACAGGTTTATTAAAAACCCTTCCTAACAGTGTTCAACTGTATGCAATTTCACCTGCCTCTTTCTGCTGCATTCTGGGATGGACATTGCAATGTCTCCAGTTAGAAAAAGTGAAGACCTTTGTGTCTTGCTTTGATCTAAAGAGGTGTTGATTTCTTTTCCTGTACATTCATGCTAATAACAATGAATTAGTTATACTTCATTTTCCAATTTTCTGTATCCAACGATCCTTATTGAATGCAAGGCAAATTATTATTTTCATATTTACTTTCAATCCTTAATCCATTCTCAACATTGCAATTGGTCCTGCTTCTCTCCTCACCACCCCTCACTCTTCTTTTGTTTATATAACTGAAGACGGTTCTGCTGATCTCCTTTCCTTTACAAAGTTTAGTTAAACTTGGATTTTGACAGCTTTCTTTTCATCCCTTTGCTTCCTGACCTCCAGGATGCAGCTGTCTGTGCTTCAGTCTCTTGTTTCCTTCCTTGCCCAGGGCTGTTCTTGTGCAGTGAAACGTGTACACCCTGAGTTGGGCTCTTTGCTTACAATTTTATGTGCAATCCCTGTGCTTTCAGAAGAAGGGAGAGTGGCTGGAATTTTTGCTCCACCCTGCTATTGCTCACACCATTTACATGATGTCAAATCATGTCATAATGTCATAATGATTCAGCAGAAAACAGCTATTTTCCAAAAAACAAAGCATAAATCTTACAAGTACGTTCACCTCATAAGTTTCTTACTCCAAGTGCTGACACGGGCTTCTTTCCTTAAAATTATGGCAATATGTTATTTCAGGTGGGTGACTCAGGCAATAGTATACATATGTATAATACTGGGACAGCAAGCTGTCCAAGCCAATCTGAGTTTCAGACCTCAGAGGAAGAATTAAGGAGTCAGACTCCATTTTCTCTGTGTGTTAACATATTTTTTTTCCAGGGAAGGTAACGCTTTTCTAGCAGTGTAGTCCAGGCTGAAGCCTAACAGACCCTTTTTTTTCTTCTAGGCACAGATCAAGGGCAACACTACAGAGATCAGCAGAGTTGGAGGGACATTAAAGGATTACCATGAATGCAAATCCAAGCACAGCAGAATGCAACATTTTAAAGGAGCCTTTTAAAAACTTTTTTTTTTTTAAAGGACCTTTCCTAGATGTAGTATTTTAAAGCAAGTCCAAGTAGAAAGAGGTAGGTTTATTGAGGCTGGGTGTGGACTTTAGAAGAGTGCACATTGTCCTTTTGCTTTCAGTTTTTGTGGTTGTGGCTGGGCAGGAAGAAACAATGCCTGTGCTAATATAATTACTGTGTCTTCTGGTCTGCCTCCATTTTGGATCAGCAGCCCTCTTGACATATTCAGAAACTCTACTTTGTAGGCATTATTGAGCAACAAAGTAGTGTCTGAAATGGGTTTAGTAGCCTCAGCAGGGGGTGAAAAAGTTATCTCACATTAAATCTTCCTTAATTTAGAGATACACCCAACAGTACAAGCACCAGTGGGCATTCTCCTATTGATCCACAGATTTCCCTTTCCGCAGTGGTTACCAGCCATGTCCTTTGCTGCTAACCTCATGTCATTTGTGGCTAGAAAATGAAGACACCCAAGTGTGCTATTGTCAGTCCCAGTCCTCAGTCAGACTGTAACATGGGAGCCTGGGGAAGCCTAAGTCTGCAAGCTTCTGACGCCTGGCTCAAAGAGCAACCCCAGTGCCGCCAGGCAGCAAGACGACAAAATGAATTTCTATGATGCAAAAATTAGGTCTGATTTATAGGGACCTACTAATAAAATGTCATATCTTATAGATGTGGAAGGACCACAGTGCCAGTGATAAAGTGAGATTGGTCAGGTCTGACAAACGTGCATCAGAGCTGCATTATTGACAGTGGGGGATAGTATTGATTGAGCTGCCAAGCTTATCATATTACACAATTATGATATTAGATTTGCATTTTTAATTCTTTTAGAAGAAATTGGCCCAAGGCAATTACAAGAGAGAAATGCTGTGATGGAGCCTGCTGATCCAGAAAGGAGGAATCATAAGCTTTTAGGAAGAAGCAACCACTGTCAAAGAAAAGTTTTGCCTAGCAGACCCATGACAAGGAAACAATGGAAACACAAAACCAATAAAGCTTTAAAAGATTTGTTCCCAACAGTGTTGTCTCCAGGGACAATAAGGAATAAACAGATGACTATTAAACCTGGGCTAATAAAGATGAGATCTATAGGCTATTTGCTTTGTACAAATCACAACCCCCTCAGATGTGCAGCTTGTAGAGTCCTGGAGAGTTTGCACAGACAGTGTCTTCTCTTTCTTAAAACATAGGATGCGAAGGAGTTTCCAAATCTTTTAATCTTAGACCTCATCTGTTTCCAGAAGCCACCCAAGCTGGGAGCTGGATGTGTAGCTCTTTTGCAAGCCAGTGACTAGCAGTCAGGAGTATGGGTGAGTTGAATGTAATCTCTTCTCCTCATTGATATGCTCACTGCATAAAGTGGTTTTAGGAGTTAGTTTCCTTGGGATTCTCTCCTCAAAGGAAATCTCTTGAGAGTAATCCATTGATCTAACTCTCTCTTGGCCCATTGCAGGTCCTGTAAACTGAACATGGGGCTCTTGCTGCCTTGGCTGTTTTATAAGTAGAAAAGACACTGAGAATAATTATTCTTCATTTCCACCATTCTTAAATGGAAAGAATAAGATTTTCAAAGTGTCTCAAGACCTGTAGATTAAATGTTCTCAGAGTTAGGTTTTTTATTAGCTGTGTCCTTTTTGGAGTACCTTATTTTGTAAAAAATTTTCTGTGCTGAGGAAGACAAACAGATTCAGCAATGTTCTATTAAATGCTTCCTCCATCTCCCCATTCCCAGCTTATCTACACATAGCTAGCTCTTCTTTGACTTGTTAACAGCCAACTTTCTGATTTGGAGCTACTGGATGATTTGCATTCAGGGGCCACTTTTTATTTTTTCTGGAGACAAGAAATAGGAGAACCTTATGATCTTGTAAGGACTGGAAAATTTTAAGGCTAACTTTTCCTTTCCCACATCTACAAAAAGGCAGAAATTACTTCTTTGGAAGAACACCCAAGTCAACAAAATCCTTAAGGCATAAGGGAAAAGGAAAAAGGAGGCAAAAAGTATGTAATCTTGTTTCAGAGCTTGATATCATTTTTGTTAGGGTTAGACTTAAGCTGCCAAGGTGAGATCCAGAAGGTTCCCACAACTCAGGGTTAGCATCCACAACTGGATTATGGTTCAGGCCCACACTTAACGTCTCAGAACACTGGCTGAGGTATCTCTTTGTGTATTTAGTGACTCATCAGTGGTCTGAAACAGAAGCAGGAACATGGGAGAAAGGGGCAGGCATGTCAGAGGGGTCTCTTTGCAGCCCTCTGAAACTTCTGCACTGAGCAGAGGACCCATGGGAACGAGCTCGTGTGCTCACCGGCTGAGTGGGTGGAAGTGCTTTTGAGTTGCTCAGTGCTTATCACTGCTAATGTGCTTCTGAGTCGTCATGCTGGAGTGGTACTGTATGGGTCATTATACAGATAGTGTGAGGAGGGTTTGTCGGTACTGATAAAATGAGCCTTTTTACAGGGTTTTGCATTAAATGCTGAGATGTTGTGCAAAGGGTTGGTCAGGGCTTCTGAAACACACTGGAAACAGTTTTCATCCATCAATTACAGGAACAAGCATCCCATAAAAATACTCTGGAAGCTTTGGTTAGGATTAAAACAGTGGTGTTACTGAAATACCTTATAGTGCTGTACCACTGCTGTTACAAGTAACTCTTCAAGATAAGGGATAAAGTATATATTACAGCAAAACATAACAGAGGAAATTTGAAAAGGATATCATCAATTTAAAAATCAATCCTCTAACAGTTCAGTTTTTATTTACTATCAATTATGACTGAAAAAAAAGGAAAAAAAATTGGAATACATACTTTATAATACATCTGTTGTTTAGATTGTGTATTGGGCAGTGCATTGTGAATAATGTGCTTCATGGTCATCCTTTCATAGTATATTAGTCTATTTCCCCTTTGGTTTGTATGAATCTTTCAAAGACCGGCATGGTGGAAGGACACATTTAAAACAATTCTGATTAAGTGTTGAGTAAAGTTCAAAGGTAACAAGGAGCAAGGGAAGTTCCTGAAACTCTTTAAAATGCTTTCTTTTCCCTTACTGATTTTTTTTTCCAGTTGATGACATCCTTTTCTTATGAGAGTGTTGACTGTCATCAGTATATTAAAATACTTTCCAGAGTATTAAAAAATATCTGATGTCTGTGTATTATCCATTTTACAAAAGTAACATGGTCCTGGCCCAGTGAAATTATTTAAGCTTTAAATTCTTCAGGACTTGTGTGGAACAACAGGGTTTATGGGCTTTTCTAAATCACAATCCTTTCTAACCTGAGCTATGTGATTTTCTTTTGCAGGTACTGCATAGATATTACGAATGTTGCAGAACAGTTCATTTGTTGTTGATGAGTACATTGTACTTTGCAAATAATGGAAGCAGCATATCATAATGGAGAAACAGCTATGATTACCCATCAACACATATCATCTGATGGTAAAACTTAAAAAGACAATGACACAGGCTATGCCCAGTTTCTTCTGTATCAATTCAGCTATCAGAGTATTTTGAGAAAAGTAATTAAAAAACCCCATAACTCAGATAGTGATCATGTCATAGGCAGCAGAAGACCTCAGACAGATAGCCTACTGGGAGACCCAGGCTCATGTAAAGTACTAATAGTGAGTAGAGCAATAGGGAACAGAAGGGGTGGAAGTGTGAGGGGAGAAGCCTTAAATGACCTTTCTTACCCACTCCTGGGAGGGCGAATTGCTCTTCTGTCCTTCTGTCTTTCGCTACTGATCCACAGCAAGCCCATAATAAACAGTTACAGAAAGCAGCTGTCCAAACAAACAACAGCATAAAAAAATATAAATTGAATTCATACACACATACAGAAGAGCACCGACACCTATGAAATAAAGATGTTTCATTCAGAATCAGCCCACATGAAGAGAGTTTTTGCTAGAGCTGACCAGAGAGTAAAAATTCAATGTCATGAAACTTTTAAGGTTCCAGAAATGTTTTGGTTCTATACTGGAATGAAAACTAAACTTTTAGAACACTTTTCTGACTTGGAATTGTGTCAAAAATTACTATTTTCAGATTGAAAAGCTCCAGGTTTTGGTACGGGCCTCCCACTGCTTCTAGTCAGAAACCCTAGGCTTCAGAAATCTTTGTCAAAACCAATATATCTCCACAGAATATTTCAACTTTGATAAACAACATATTTTAATGAAACAACATTTTGTTGAAAATATTCCAGCCAGCTCTAGCTGTGGCCTTTGTGAGATTGGGCAATTGAGCATTATTAATATTGCTAAATCTTTCTTTTCAAAGGCCACCATGTCTCTTGATGATCACTTGCCATAAGGAATTAATTACTTGGAGTTGGGGGGGAAGATGGGGAAAGGGTGAGGGGGTTAGTAGCCTGGTTTATTAGACCCAGGCATGGGATAGTAATAAAGCTACCCACAGTCAGGTTGCAAATCATATTTTGTGTTTTCGATGTATTTACTTAAAGAAAAGAAGGACCCCACCTCAGCTGGCTGCAAGTTCCCATCCCAGATGAGAACTGGGGCTCCCTGGATGAGCAACTGGGCAGTGGGGCGGAGGCAATCTGCCACTGGACACAGCTCTGATCCTACCACCGCTCTGGTGGTGGCTAACCACACAGCAGCCAGAGATGTTGCATAGTTGTGAAATCCCTGCACGACAGGAGCACGATCTCTTTGGTTTTATGCCAGTGCTTTGTGGAGCTCCTTGGGATCGGGTAGGACAGCACGGTAGGAGAAGGCATCATCTCCTCTCTGAGTTGATGGATGCATTGCTAATCCTCCTCTGTCCTCGCCTCCCTGCACTGCCAGTGTTTTGGCAGGTGGAGAGCTGCTTTGCTGGATGGGGGAGGGTGTTTGCTCAAAAATACAGGCTATCAAAACAGCTTTCAAAAGTGTCTGGGTTGGGATGGGGTGCTTAATCCCTCATGCCCTCAGCGTGATGGGGGTGGGAAACAAGAATTGTGCCATGTTATATCTGGCCTCCAGTCAGCTGCCCTGGGTGGTGGTCTGGTGACCCTGCTCAATAACCAAGTGAGAAAGGCAAAGCTGCTGAATGTGAGCATAGAGGGAGGAGGAGAGGAAAAGTGTAGAGGATGCTCCTGAAGCTTGTCCATCCACTGAGAAGGGACTGAATATGTGCTTATGGGACCGTGGATAGATCAGGAGAGACTCACTCTCTTGGAAACACTGGAGCTTTTGGCAACACTGTGCAAAGGACTCAGCTCCCTCCAAGATGCTGTTGGGCATAGAAGTTAGGTTGCATATATTATCACTCCAGTTTGAGTTTTTGATCCACTATGTAAGGGAAAGAGGAGAAAAACCAAGAGTTGTTTTTGGCCTTTCATTCCTTTCTACTAGAATGGTGTCAGCTTTACTGGCCCTGCAGAGCAATCAGTACTGGAGAGGCTGTACACTTTGCTCCTCTTCCAGCTTGTCACACATTGGCCCTGGCTATAACACCTCCTGTGCCAACAAATCCTCAGGAAAAGCAGTTGGGATGTAGGATATAATTGATGTGTACAGCTTTGATTGTCGTGAGTTTACATACCAAATTCATCACAAGACATTCCTATTAGGTGGCTAAAAGAACAGTAGGATGTTTCCGTCTTCATCTTCATTACAATTTAATTTGTAGGCAATAACCACATCTTGAAACACTTTCATTTGCATTGCAGGAAGCAGAAGTTTTTTTCAGATTTTTTAATTTTTTTGTTTAATTTTAGGAGCTGTTTATCACCTTCTTATTTTACAAAAATAACTGACTAGTTTCAGTGTGAGGGTGTGTGTGGTGCTTATGAGTACACATACATGTAGGTAAACCATTCACTTGGCTAAGAAATGGGTATGAGGGAAGCGGTTATGCCAATTACACCTTTGCTTTTCAAGAGTATGGGAGATAGGCTATTGTCAAGCCTCATCTGGTTCCAAATTATGCTGTTGTAGTGCTCTTCTTGTCAGATGGAGCACACTTACCTCCTGCTGACATTATATAGCTTATGGCAGATAATTGCACTGACAGATTTAGAGAGATCAGGCAGAATAAAGAGCCAGAGTGTTATGAAGGAAAAAGGAGGAGGAGACTGTGGTTTCACTGACAAGCAAAAGCCACAGGGAGACAGCCTTTCACTGGGCCTAGGCAGCTAACATCCATTTACACCTTTGGAAAGCTCCTCCATGATTTGTACTAGTTCACACTTCAACCACAGTGCTCAGTGAAGATCACAATGTGTAGCTTCCATGACCAAGTCATTTTAGCAATCAGGCTTATAATGTCATTCTGCCTCCAGACCATATGATCTTCTCATGACAAAAGATGACCAACAAGAAAAATCATAGCCGTGCCAGTCCTTTTTGCTGTTCATTTCTAGACCTGAATATGCAGGAAGGAAAGATTGACATAAAATGGTTGCATCTATGGCACTTGTCTCATGAGATGAGACTGGCAGAATGCACGGTTGCCTCTCCTCTATTTGTACAACTTTTTAGGTGAAAATTTTTAGCACACATTTTATCTATTGCCTGTATAAATGTTTTGGCAAAAACAAGTACAGGAAAACCTAGATGCAAATATGAGGCAAATAAGCTTTTGGCTAAGGAGGCAGGTTCTGTGTTGGAGACAAGATAAGAATTGGTCATTATGAGCTAGCTTCTCCTGACACAAATGGAGCTACTTGGCTTATTGTTAAACTTAGGGATTTTTATTTTCAGCTGAAGCTGTACCTGGATTTGGTCTTGTCAGTCATGCAGGGATGCATTTGTGAGAAGGTGAAATAGCTGTTACTATATACACAACAGGAATTACGGAAAAACTCTGAGCAATTGTTGAGATAGAAAACTGGATTCATACAGTGAAGTATTAGAATTTGCCAATCATTTATTCCTATGTGCTGGGCATTTGCAGAAGTACATCTGTGTAAGGCTGACTCTTTCTGAAGGGTGCTTGAATCCTTACACAAATCTGATTTAGTATCATTGAAGTAAATTGGGGGTGATGAGATTTTGCCTGAAATACTACAGGGTTTTTTGTGTTGGTGCAAACAAAAACCAGATAAAATTCAAATTCTTTTTAATTAAAATTTTTCTCTGCCGGATAAGGTGACAAAAAGACAATGAACATAATGCCTTCAGTTATTCAAGTCCTCTAAGTCACAGTCAATAAGTTTATAGCCTTTCAGCTCTTCTGCTTTTAACATAACTTAAAAGCGTTGGAGTGAAAAAATAGTCTAACAAGTGCTCCTGATATAACAAGACTATTAGTTTCATTGATTTTCTAAGAGGAAAACCCCCAGCTAAAATTCAAGAAAGAGATTAATACAACTACCTTTTAATAATATTAACTTTCTTGAAATCAATATTTTTCCTCATATTACACTATGCTTTGTTACATACCAGCCACTATACAAGTAATGATAATCGATACAGAGCCTGTGTATTTGCAAGAACCTTTTCAAAGGCTGGCATAATGGACAGGGATTAGCCAAATCTGGCCTGAAAAGTTGGAGTGCCAGTCTGCTATCAAACAACACCAAGTTGCCGCTAGTGTCTCCAGATCCAGAGGGCTTTTGGGGTACCAACAGTTAGGCTCGCCATGGTCCTGGTGACAACTAATGATGATGGAATTGACACTCTTGGCAATGGTGAAGTCAATTATTTCCATAACAGCACCGTGGTGCAGAAGTTAGGTTGTAGACACTTGTCAAAATCCTGCAATTGAATTGGTAGAAAGTTTGGGGTGTTTTCCAGCCTTGAACATACCCTGAACTGGTATTCTGGATACAGAATCACATAAAGACTGAGGTTAGGAAGGACTTCTGGAGGTCATCTGGTCCAACCATTCTGCTGAAGCAGGGCAACCTACAACCAGTTTTCCAGGATTGTGTCCAAATGGCTTTTGGGTATCCTTAAGGATAGAGATTCCTCAACCTCTGTAGGTAACCTGTGCCGGTCCTCAGTCACTCTAACAGTAAAATTGTTTCCTGATGTTCAGACAGAGCCTTCTGTGTTTCAGTTTGGTAAGGACAATTTTCACATACTGCTTAGTTATACCTGTTAAACCTCTCAATATTTAACTTGCCAACAAATGTATGCTACACTAAAGGCTCAAATAAGGATCCAGTGTATGTAGCCCAAGGACGTTAATTACCACTAAAGGCTCAAATAAGGATCCCTTTGTTAATTGCAGCATATCATCACCCCACTGGGAGGCCAGCGAACTAGGACATTTCATGATCCCTGCCAGATGGCCACAAATAAACTCAAGGGCCTGGCATATTGCTGTCACAGACCTTGTGACCATGTGTTCACTGGATAAATCAAGAGGAGTTCCACACTGGAGTTTCATCCTTTAACGTGTCTCACTATGTTAACATTTGTGCCATTATCATAGGGCTTTCAAAGTTTTATATCCATCTATAGCCTTTAGGATGTATGAGGAGTACGGAGGGTCTGTATTGACTGTGATGTTTTCTGAAAGTCATCCACTTATGAGATCTAGTTGAAAAATTAAAATATTTGGGTAGTATACCTCGGAAAGTTTTGAGAAACTATATTGGGATATTTATGGAATAATTTTTTTCTAGACAGATATTCCAGCATTTGTGGTCAAATGCATATCCAGAATTAGGCAAGGGAGGATGCCTGCAGATACCAAGCCATGCAGCTCAGTGACCAAGGCTCCATGATGGAAAGCTCAGGGACTGGGGGTAGCACTGGGGCTGGGAGGACTCCTTTGCCTCCAGGCCCAAATTGCCAACAAAATATGCAACTCTCACTTCAGTGCTTAGCCAGGGTGGAGATGAGATGTGCTTGGAGGCAGGGACACAAGCCATGTCTATACAGTAATCATCTGAATTTAGTGTCCATCCACAATTCCACCTCCAGGGTCTGTCTGGTTTTCTTGGAAACTGAGCTTTGGAAAAACTGTTGGAAAACTTCAGATCCAGTAAGATGTGTCCCCTACCTCTTCTGCCAACATAGTCCTTTAATGGACAAAAACTACTTTGTAATGTCCATTGTGGGTTACCATGGGGGCTCCATGTACCCTTGCAGTGGACACTACCTATACCTGACTGTAAATATAGGTGTATATGATATAAATAAGTGTTGCACCTTGTCATTGAATCTTAAATTGAGTGTTTCTATCTCCTTTCCCTCTTAGTCTGAGCTAAATTCAGCTAACACTTGGCCATGGTAAAATATTCCTGTGCTGAAACTTGGAGAACTCCCAGGAATGCCGTGAGAATTGACTGTAGGAGTAATAACAAGGAAACTCCTTTTTCTTCACACTGATTTCCTTTCCAATTACTAATGTGTGCAAAATGTTGACATGAAAGTTTTTCCAAAACAGAGACTCTTCAGAGAATGATGCTTTAAGGAAGGTGAGATTTTCATTATTATAAAAATGATAATGTCGAGATTGTGAGAAATTACCTTGTGTAGCTTTTAAAACCACTGCATTGTAAAGTTGCAGTTTTCTGAGAAAAGAATATTTCTGTCTGCTAACGCTTCTGTTTTGGACGAGAGTCTTCTTGTCAAACAAAATTTCTGACTTGTGATCAATTCTACTATGAAACTTTGTCAGATACAACAGCTAGGACAGAGATCTAAATGTCAAAGCATAGAGAATACGAAATGAATAATGATCCCTCTCATTTGCAGGCATAAATTATATGCCTGAAGATGAACAGTTATTTTGGATGTTGTTAGGATATGCCAATTGTTCCCTTGTTTTCTATGTAAAATTTGCTTTTCTACATAAAATTTGCATTAGATGCATTATATGGTGAATTTCTATGCACAGCAGAGTAACTCTCATGTGAAGAGCATTGTCTGCATCGTAATGAGCTGTCATCCAAAAAGGTGGAGCTGAACTTCAAAAGGATGAATTTGTGGTTTTGGGAACCTTCTCGCATTTTGCTGTACCACTGATTGAATCTTGAGAGCAGGGAGTTCAACAGTGGAACCAAGCACAGAGCTGAAAGCAGGAGGGTGGCTGCTGATGGTCTTTCTGGGGTATGTAACAGATAGTGCTGTTTTCACGCATGAGCAAGGGGTGAAGAGAGGGAACAGCAGAGAGGGAATTCATGGCAGGGCTAGGAAAACTTTCTCCTCATCTTTATTCATAGTGGCTTCCCCTTTCCTGCTTCTTTTTCCCAGTCCCTGAGCACTTCTTCCCTCCTTAATATGGCATTGGTATTGCAAACGTTCTTGGGGGCAGGGTGTCCGTGTGAAGAAATTAGTTGAGAAGAAGAAAAACCAGTTTGTTTCCCAAGTGATTCTGATATACACATCATGAAAAAGACCCTGCTGGTGTTTTCTGTAAGAACAAGTTGCACTGCTTTCACACCCTGTCAAGAAAAATAATCTAGAGAAAAAGGACACAAAAGTAAGAAGAGACTGTTTAAACAGCAGTCTGAGAGACAGAGTCAGTAGTGATAAATCCAAAAGTTTTTTTTCTTTGTTTGTTTGCATTAGCATTTTTTTTTCATTTTCCTAGTTTCTCATCAGCATTCCTGTGTCTCTCCCTGCACTGTCCCTTCTGCAGCTGCAGAGACCGGACCCCAAATTGTGAAATCACAAGGACGTGACAGTCCCTTTAGATTTTCTTTCTTATTAACATCTTCTAAACATATTTTTCATTTACTACTCCTCTATGTAGAGAAGACACATGCTACAAGAGCCTACCAGCCTGCAGGGGGTTACGCTGCAGGCACTGGGAAATCCCAGTTAGGGGGCTGAGCGGTGCTGTGCTGTGCTGTAGCCATCTCCCAGTGCCAGTGGGGAAGATGCTGGTCTCACCTGGGCGGTCAGCACAGCTGCCTTTCCCACACTTGTTATGGGGAACGGTGGGAGGTTTAAAGCTCTGCTGGGCCTCCTTCACAGCCCAAAATCCCGACTCCGCTGCACTTCGGGTAGTTCTGTGTGCAGCTGTGAGTGGCAGCAGTTGGTGACAGGCTGGGTTTGATGGGGCTGGTGGCTGTGGCTAGACAATTTTCAGTGCCTAGGAGCACACATGCACACACGGAGAAAGTGAAGTTCTTTCTCTGTCCGGCATAGAAAGACACTGTTCCCCAAATGAACGATTAATGCTTGAAAAAAGTCTGAAAAATGGATATCCCTTTGACCTTTCTAAGGTTTGTCATTTAGTTGACATACCCATTACCTCAAAAATCAAATGTGTTTGTCTAAACATTATTCTGATGTTTGGTTTGGGCACCAGAGGTCAGACAGCTGACCACTAACTCGCTGACAGTGATCAATTCAGTCTGAAATCTTGTCACTTTCCCTGTTTATTCTGCTATCCATCTCTGCTTTGCCAGCCACCACCGCCACTTTCTGCTGTTGAGGCGCTTTTAAACCTAACAATAATCCAATTTAGAATTGATCAATGGGAACGTGTGGTCAGTAAGCAAAATGACAAAGTCTGCATACAACCGCTGACCACAATCTGGTGGTATTTTACATAGGGCTGATTGCAAACTTAATATATGTAAACGGCTCCCAACCACAACCGTTCCAGCAAGAGGAGGTGGTAGGAACTGAGATTTCACATGCTCGGGGCTGACACTTGTCTAATGCAACAAATCTGTGCGGGTCTCTAGTACCTTATGCAGTTGCCAAGGCTTGGTCTGATGCAAAAGCGTTTCCTGCAGGCTACAGTGTGTCCCAGGTTTTTCTCTGGTGTTTTTCCAAACAAATTATCCTGTGAAATCCAGCCTGTGGGAGAAGTTTGTGGCAATCATTAGGAATATCTCAGAAGAGAAAGAAAGCTCATCACCCCACACTGAGATGTAAGCACAAAGTAACAAGGCGAGAGGAAGGCTTCAGATTTTTGGTGCTTATAGGCTTTTTATTTAAAACAAAGGAAGATGAAGTCACATGGGGTTGTTCCCTTCATTTTAGTCAGGTAACAAAGAATGGTAGCACAGCAAGAAGAAGGAACAATAATTTAAAACTACTTCTTGGGCTCAAACAGAGAACAACATAATGCCAAGTAAATGCATCTCAGACAGATAAAAATGGTATTTAGGTAAAATTTGGGGGCAAAAATTCTCCCCAGCTTTCTAGGCGCTCATCAAGCACTGTTTTCATCCCTTTTCATAGCCTCAGGAGACCCCTCAGTCTTCAGATTGCAGCTCACAGGCCAGAATGCTGCATGACAAATGATCAAAAAAGTGAAACACTATTGTATATTGTGTGTGACAACATTTTTCATTAGCTGCTAAACCTAGCCCTAAATCTGCTTTGCTTGACTGCCTGTATGACTATGTGTAGGACAGAATACACCAGTTTCGGAAACACTATGCCTAAGCCTCGTTAGGGGAAGTAGATTCACACACTCACAGAGGCTGTTCAAAGTGTGTTTTGAGGTTCCGCTGGGAAGGAGAAAAGGACTCTACTCCAAGTACTTGTTTTTACACATGTTCAGATTGTGAGCACACCTATGCCCAAGTGATCAATACCGGGGATGTGTTTTGTCTCATCAGTGTATGCAAACTTCATGGCAATACTTGTCACAGCCTGCGTTACACGGGGCAGCGCATACCTCATGCACTCATTTCCTCTGCTGAGATTAATTTTCTTTCACTGCTGAGATTAAACATTCCCTGCTATGAAATGACTTTTTCTGCCTCCTACATGACAATTTTCATATTTCTGCTCTGACCTGCTTACTGAGCCTGATAGATAGGGTTTATTTTTGAAGGCGTTTGTTATTCAACTATGTGTCAATCCTACCACTTATCTTGCAGGTTGCAAGCGTCACATTCCTCGTGAGGGTTGCTTTATGAGGAGTGTGTGCACTGGCTGTGCTACATATGTACAATTCACCTATCCAGGCATTGAGCTACAGCTGTCACAACCCTGCTATCCTTGTGAACATATGGTGAAGAACAGACTCTATCCACAGCATTTTCAGCCATAAGCATGTCTCTTTGAAAATGTAGGAGAGCTCTCCAAGAACATGTGAGAACATGAGCTCTTGGCAGAGCCACAGGCCTAAACAGGTCTTGGAATCTCTGCTCCAATATACCTGACACCATCAATGATAGGAGAAGTTGCTGATATTGGTGTAATTTTGTCTGATGCAGTTGTCTTTTGGTGTATTACAGACACCAAATACATTTGGTGTATTACTGCTCCTGCTTGGGCTGCACCTTCCTCCAGTATGCTCACTGGTTCTGCAAGAGACATCAAGCTATCTCACCTGCTCCAGACTTCTGACATGGAGAACATGCATGCCTTCAGCATCCTTGTGACTTGATGACACCAGTCTTTTGTTGGCAGACTCAGAGATTTTAGATGTCTTGCATCTTACCATGGATGATTTTGATATGACATTTTCTGAAGGATGATGGGAACAGTTTGTACTCCTCTTGAGAAGGGCACCCAAATCCCCCAGAGTGTTGTGGACCCTTGACTCATTCCTGTCTTCTGAAACTGCCTTTTTATTGTGTCTCTGCTTAATCCTGCAAAATTTATGAGTCAGACTCTAGTCTTAGTGCTGCAGCCAAGTTGAGGGACAGAGTTTCAGGCCTGGCACATTTTCTCTTTTTCTATTGTTTCTCTATCCTCCTTTGTCATGGTAAGGAGCAAGGGAAAATTACCCTTTCAACAAGCATGGCAGACTAACTTCAAATAAATAGATGCTTGAGATAATATTTTAAATCTCTTGTATTCAGTTCTTTTTGCTAAATTCAGCTTTCCTCCCTATCCTCATTCCACTTGAGGGAACCTTTCATTGTCATCTTGCTTTGAGAGGAGGATGAACACTTTTACCTTTGATAGGATAAAATAAAATTAATTTCTTATTTGGGGTTCCATCTAAGATTTCAACTGCAGGTACTCTGGCTGAGTATGCTGGAAAGCAAAACTTGAGTATGGAGATATAACTTCAATATTTGGGGATAGGAGTTGTCTTTTACTACGGAATTAATGTACTTCTGAATATGTGCAGTAACATTCAAATGCTTCAAAACCAGCTCATGAGGTGTACATAGCAACAAAAGACTTAGCTGGGTTATGTTACAAAATGTTTTTAACAAGTATTTTAATTAATTTTTAAGTTATCTATTCAGACTGAATTTGTGTATGTATTTATGTGTACAGACACCTACGAAAGCATCTTTGCCTATTTTTATAGAAGCTTTTGTGCTTTCAGAACCACTGAAAACTGGGTTTACAACCTGATCCACTGGAGCACAATTGATCTGTATATTGTTAGTACCATAAATGCTACCGAAATCTCTGTTTATGTGGTTCTAGCATCTTTCATACACCAGGACAACTATTTGCCTATAAAGCTGGCTACACCACAGCACAGGTAAGTAGTCAGCCAGTAAAGGGGCTCTCCTTGGACAGTACTGGAAGAACTACCAAATTTCCAAAATTGAAGAGGGTTATTAAAAATTAGGAGGGAAAAAATCATGGGACCTGATTAACTGTTCATGTAGAGAAATAATTTACTATGTGTTGCTTCGTGTAGATTTTTGATATGCAAGATCCATTGCTTGTATAAATTTATTTGGGTTCATGGAACACAGGGGCATTATGTTGGCAGGTAATAAAGCTGTGTCTCCAAGCCCATGTATGTTAACTGGCTAGCAGGTTCTTCCCCACTAGACTCCCTTTTCTGTATTAAAAAAAGTTATTTTCAATTTTGATGTTTATTCATTAGGAAAGAACTCATGATTAGTTGACAGCATTGTTATGCTCATACTAATGTTGCCAGAGATCCAGAGACCCAAAGATGGACTATGGGGAAACAATGGCTTCCCAGGTATGGTTTCTTTTGTTCTTAATTTTTGACCACATTTCTCTGTTTGGAAAGTTCAGATAATGCTGCAGTATAGAAGATTAAGATTCATATCAGCTGTGCTCATTTAAAACTATGCTCAGATCATGTTTTCATGGATTCCTCCTACTCAACAGACATTAGTTGTTGTTAAAATAATAACACGTCTCAGCAATATAATTTTCCTTTGGTAGCCTGTTCAATATATTTTTAGAATGTAATTAAACCGTATCAGTACAGTGACAGAAAATTGATGACCTTTTAATTATTTCAGGATAGCTGAGTGCACAATGATTCTCATACACCTTGAGAAAACAGAGAATGTTTTGTGAATGAATTATACATTTAAATATAGCAAGGTAATTTCGTTTTTCCTCTTTAAACATACGATCTAGTTCTTGCTGTGAACTGGGGGAATGTGAGTAGATGTATACTCTGTCCCAGCATTTGCTTTACTTGGAAGTTTGTGCAGCTGAATCCTTCAAATCCTGGAAACAGTGTGAGAGACAGACTTCAGATGATTAAGATGTGTGTGACAGTTTAGGCATATTTTTTTGGCTAGGTCTGGGTTTGTACTGTGAGCTGTGAACCTTTGGAGTATGTGGTCCTGTACCTCCCTGAGCCATCACCGATGAGGTTGTCACCTCCAGCACAGTTGTAGCACAGCACGGCCAGGGTCAGAGTGAGCCTCTGTGCTCTGCAAGGCCATACTTCTCACAGCAGGACTTCAGCCACAACACTTGCACTCTGAATCCAAGGTGTCTGCACAATGCAGACAGCAGTCATGTCTCCTGGGAAGTTTTTAAGTTTTTCTGTTTTGGGGGGAAAGCCCAGAAAACAGTGGACGCCCAGGAGTCTCTGTTCAAATAACCGTCCAAGACCAAAACAAGAGAGGCCCGAGAGTTTGGACTTTGTCACATGCACAGACAAGGATGTGGAGAGATGATGGCCATTAATAGAGCTTTTAGACTGTGACCATTGATGCTGATCTGCACAGCTGAGTCTCAAAACTCTTGGGAAGTCAGTGGACTCTGTACTGAGGTAGGAATGACTACAGTAAGAGTAATAGACCGAGTCTTTTAACCACTTTGGGGAATAGCATTCCCTGATACAGAAGTACTTCTAAAGACTTTGCCTCATGAGCCTTTGACCCAATAACCAAGTACAGCGTGGGGGCTTGTATGAAGCTGAAAAAAGACGATGTGGGTGATGATGCCTTTTTTCGCTTAATGAAATTAAAGTCAGCTATTCAATCTTTAGCAGGAGTTTTAAAGTCATTAATTCAAGAAACAAGTAGGACTGCTTTATAACAAAGCACCTCAAGTAAGTGATCTTGATTTATTATTGTGTATGGGGAGCATACACTGTGTCTCAAGTACCTTTTTGCTGGGTACACTTTATAATTGAATTAAGCTTACGATTTGTTGTCATATAGTACACTTTGGTTTTGTTATTGCTGAGCTTTTTGGTTTTTCTTTTTCTCTTGGCCATTTCCAGCAGTTTGAGCGTTTCCACCGCACTGTTCATGTCAAAGAATTCCATTAAGGGCATGCCTTTATGATGATATAGACTTTTAGTGTACTTTTAAGTGGTGGGAAAGGGGCAATAGGGCTTAGATGAAGAATGATACCCATGAACTTTTACACATCCAAAACCCAGCCATAGAGCAGACCCAGAGAAGAACAAGATCAGGGGCTTCCCATATGACTGCCAGGGGCACTACAAGTAAAAGATGGCTATGTTTCTCCATTTAGCCTGAATGAAAAAGCATTGGTTAACATTTTCTCAACTGCAAACCCAGATGTTTTTAAGATGAACAACCGAGATTGTGCCATTTCAGGCAGGTTATCTAATTCATATAGTTTCTGCTGTGAGTTAGACCATGCAACATGCTTTTGGCCAATGCAAAGCCATTAGCTAGAATGCTATACAAAGAAAAACATTCTCTCCTTTGTTCCAGCAACTTAGCATTTATTTTCCACCAAAAGCAGCAAGCTGCTCACCACAGCTCCTTGCCCAAACCAAAGGATCTCTACTTCAAACATTATCAGCTGTGCCCTACAGAGTTGCCACAATTCCTAACAGATGGTGGAATGTCTATACACTGTATTGTTTGGATTAAACTGCAAGAGGACTGTATGTGAGTAATATTCCACTATGACTTGGAACCAGCCAATATGGGAAAATTCAGTGACAGCGCTGAAATCAACAGTTCATGCTACGTATTGCTGCCTATACAGTGTGGTACACAATGTGATATACTCGCCTGAACACTCCTGAAATAGGCAAAATGACATTAAAGTGTCATAACATATTTTTTTTTAAACTTCTGAATTTCCTTGCTTTTATTAATACTTTTTGACCTGAGCTTCTGTGGTTTAATTTCCTGTAGGTATCAAGTAACAGTGAATCAAGCAAGGACCTTAACCTTTAGTCCCTTTTGTGTTTAAAGCTGCCTCATCTTGACGGTGTTTAAACTGGTGCTAATTCCCCTCCCTTTCTTCCCTCTCCTCACTTAATGCTTGCTCTTTAGTACTGTAAAATATCAACCTAATTCCTGGACTGATCTGAGCTACCTTTATTAATTGGGTAGCTTTTGAAGACGGCCAGGAGGACAGACAAAGCAAGCAGTTTTCCAGCAACAGTTAAACCCAGTTTGTTTTGCCCAAGTGCTCTGGGACTGCTCGGGGCAGTAGCTTGCACCACGCAGAGCAGCGACTGCATTGTCTGAGACCAAGGAGTGGCGGCACCGCTCTTTCAAGCTGTTTCACAGTGGTGCCCTGAGAGAAACTGGGCACCACAGCAGGGCCCCGTGTCTGCAGCAGGTTTACTCTCCTCTGATAGAGCCGTGCGCTCCAGCCGAGAGACCTCAGGCTTACAGCAGCATCACCGGGGTGATCAAAGGTACCACTCCTGTGAGTTGAGGAACCGAGAAGCTACCGACTTTCAGAAATCACGAAAAGATGAAGGATTTGACTTATGCTGCAGGAATGAAAAGAGTACATAGCATAGTTGCATCTTGCTAATTTTTCTACTGTTTTCCACACCTTGCCTTTCCTGCCTTTTCTTTTAAAAAATCTCTGTGTAGAGTTGACTGTCTAATCTATGTCATCTATGCCATACCCTGCTGACTTTCTATGTTCCTTTCTTTCTAAATAGAACCTCTAAATATCATAACCTGTATTACACCAGTAAAAAAAAGTTTTGCTTGCTTGCTTGCTTGCATCTAAGGTAGTAGCTCAGGAAAACACATACCTGCTGAAGATAGGGCTCAGGCAAGAGAGCAGACTGAGCTCCCACGTGCCAACGTCCATCCTAACGAACAGCATTTACTCCCTTTCATGTTATTTGATTTGAGGGCTTCATCTGCCTCCGAAAAGTTCAGCATGAGTGATTAGAGACACAGTTCTGAGAAGAATTTATGCCCCGTAACAGGAAAGAATATTTAGGTGTTAAATTCAGCATGCTTTATATTTTGCCTGAAAAGGTCTTGGTGAAACCTCGGTGTTAAAGGTCAAAACCAGGTTGCTTTAAATAAGGTGACAGAAACAGTGGGGGTTAATATGTATGTGTATCATGGTATCATGTATGCAGTCACTTGTAGACATGCAGGAAGCCTAGTTGTGAGTCTTGTTGAGTGGGTTAGTCTATGTTAGTATTAAAGCAGAACTCCAGTCTGTTGGACTTGTCCACTCGGGCAGGCTAGCTGGTTTCTGTGATGGTTTCGTGGTGAGTGACAGGAGTTAATGGACAGGACCCTGTGGGTGCCTGGGCTTTCTGCCTTCATCCCCGGTGCTGTGCTGCACTGTAATGCCATGGGAGCAAAACACCTCCAGAGCAGATTGTCTCAGTCTGGTCACAGACACGACCGCCTGTAGCTCTGTTCTTCAGATCTGTGGAGCCCGCAAGAGAACCCAAACCCAGGCGCCACCTCAGGGCAGTAGCTGCCAGGATCAGTTTCCTGGGGTGAGCGGGTTTTGAGGAATTTAGGTTTTTTCAGGCTATGCAGCCTGAAATAGCTTGGCATCTTCAGGCTATTGGGTTTTGTTTGTGGAGCCTGCAAACTATTTTGACGGTCAGTTTCTACCAACCAAGTGTATTTTTACATTCCCCCCCCTTATAATTGTGTGGAGCTTTTTCTTTTTTTTAATTAGTAAGTTGAAAACTTTGAGGAGTTCGTCTTTTCTAAAGGGGAGTTTATACCTTTCACAATATTTTGTATCTCTCTTTTCTGCTCCTCCCATTTCCACTTTGCTGAACCAGCTCTGTTTGGATTTTGTTGTTACAGGCTTATATATCTGAAAGGGCTAAAACTAGAAATTCGCTGAAACTCAGGGTGCTTTGACTCAAACTTTAAGGAGTGGCTGAGGAAGACTTCGCCATCCTCACCCCTACACAGGGACTCGTGCGTCTTCCCCCGCTGGGGTGGGCAGAGCTGTGCAGGGTGATGGGTGCCAAGGCAGCAGAGTCACACCGAAGCGGTTCTCCGGCTGGATACTGCTTTTCCAAAGGAGTTTAGTGCACGTTTCCTGCCTGCATTTCTTCTCTCGGCCTTTTGGTGTCATTCTGTGACTAACAAGAAGAGCAAAGAGCCTCCTGATTGTTTCTCCCCTCTTTCTTTCAGAGCCAGGCAGAGTTGGTTGCAAACGATGATACCTGCTGAAAAGGCATCAAGCACAACTAATCTCATAAAACTCAGAGAGGGAGTTAAGCCTGTATATTGGGCCCAGTTCCTACTAAGGTCACTGAGATAGATGTACCCATCACTTTCAGTCAGTAAGGTGGCTTCATGTTTAGGTCAGTGATGCTCAGCTGTAGATGAGATGGGCTAAAAGGTCCAGGAGGCCCTGATCTGACTCTGTCTTGGTTCAGCCCATGCCCTGGAAAGCATCTCTGAGGATCATGTTGGCCAGATGCGGTGGCAGGGAGGGCTGCTTGGTGTGGCCTGGGTGAGGGGAGGAGGGCACAAATGCTGCCTGGAAGTGCAGGGCTAGGCTGCAGTGATATCCCCAAAACCTTGACAGGTAAAAAAGTGCAAGAGTTCAACGTACTCTGTTAAAAAAGAGAACTCTAAAACTGAAGTCTAAGAAATAAGTTGGGCATGGGAAGGTGCTGTGGGACTGGATTGTAATGCAAATATGCAAGCAGGAAAACATGGTTCTTCCTGTCCCTGGGACCCAAGAAAAGCTGCGCTCTGGCACACACTCCTTTGTCTTGTGGAGAGAAGATGCACACAACAGGGCTGAGCATGCAGGGGAACAGAAAACGTGGCAGAGCTGTACCAACAACAGATTTTTTTTTTTAATTTGCTGATTGGTCTGGGAGGAAAAGAAATCAGTTGATAGGAAGTTTTCCTGGCAATTAAAAAAAAAAATAAAAAAAATCAAATGGATCATTTACTTTGATCTAGGAGAAACTATTCCAGCACTCAGAGGGATGTGCGTGTGTGTGTTTGAGGGAATAGTTCAGGATTAAAGGAGAGCTGAAACTGATCTATCACAGGCAAATTCTATATTCATTTCGTAAATACTTCAGGATGTTTGTATATTTTGATGGCACCATGTTCCCATATCTTCTGCCGCTTTAAACAGTAGAGATTGCAAGTCCTGGATGCTCTCTGTTAAATGCCTCCTGTCTGATCAAAAAACTGAGCCCTGTCTCTTCCTTGCTGTTTTACAGGACTTACAGGAGGAACTTCACTGCCCCTCTGCTTGCCTAGGGAGGCAACAGAGAGTTGCAGGCAGTTACAAGTGGTTAAAGAAATTTGTCTGCCACCATGCATTCCCCTGTGTCTGGGGATAATTGTGGCTTGGCCATACAAGGCTTCCTCAGTTTCTTTATGGCATTACTGACGTAGGCTGCGATGCCTTTCCTGCTTCAGACTATTTTTTTTTCAGGATTTTACCTCCTTGATTGAAGGATTATTTTTTTTTTTTTTAGATTCCTTTAAGTGGTGTAAATGAATAAAGTGCATAGAGTGAGTGTGCTGGAGCAGGTGTCTTGTGGTCACGTGGATAGACCTGACTGGCCAGTCTCTGCAAACGTGGACCGAAGGCCACTTTGTGCCTGCAGAGAAATTGCCCAACACTTTGAACCTGTTAGGCTGAAACATCTAATAGCTGTTTCAGGATCTACAAAATTGGGAGGCACTTGAGAAATGATAATGCGATCCTGCCAGCCACTTTGAAAGGAATAATTTCTTTTCTATGGAGCTATCCTGCAGAAGACAATTTAGTTTGCCATCTTCTTGAAACCTGCTCCACCATCTAAAGGCATGGAGGAAAGCATTGCATTTGTGGTAGAGTATAAAAAAGTGCTTTTTCTTTTTCTAATGAGCTCTCTTCAAAATGTAGTTTTTCTTTCTCTGAGTACAAACTTATATTTAAAGCCATTGGTAAGGGCTCTGCTTGAGTATGTGTATTAAGTAACACTAGAATGAGCTTCATTTTCCTTCAGACTTCCATTAAATATTTTGAGAAAATTTAGAAATATTATAAAAATCATTCCTTTCCTCCTTCATTTTCCCTCCTCCCTTTGTGAATAAGCCTGTCTCTAGGAACAGGAAGTAAATTGCTACAATTGGATACCAGGGACTACATTTTGAAAATACTGAAAAATACTGAAAAAATAAAATGAAAAAAAAACCCTTTAAGGAACTTGGACAAATTTGCATTTTTGTTACCTTTATTTCACAATCCTGCTGGATTATATTCTCCTCTTCTTGAAACTCTCAACATGGTGGAAAACAGTTATGAGATTCTTTTTAGAAAAAAAAGGATTTAGCCTTCATTGAATCATTTAGAGAGAATTTTCCAGTGCACTGGAAAGATTTGATATTGGCAGTTCCTCTGCAGTAACCAAAATGCTGAAGAATGAGAGTGTTGATTCTGATCACAAAGCATTTCATGACCTAAATGCAGAGCCTGAGCAGAAGGACCACCAGTACAAGAAAGTCTCGATCTGGTCCAAAACATACTTGAAGCTATTTCTAGACATGGGACTCAGCCAGTCTTTCCTTACTTCGTAAGAACGCCAGTGAGGTTTGAAAACCACTGGGTTTTAGCACATGCATAAAACTGAGCAAGCCTGATCTCCCCAGCCCATTTAAGGCAATGAGAAGGCTCTCAGTGACTTCCACAGGTTTTGAATTAGCTTCAATCATCTTGGCTGGTACCTTCACCCTGCACCAAGGTTGTCAGGGGCTGGGCCTGTAGACTCTTCTCCATGCCCATACCAGTCCTACACAGATTGCTTGTCTTTGCTGAAACCCTGCAAGACGCTGTAGTGGGTGTCTCTGTCACCGTCACCTGGACAAGCCAGTGGATATGCTTTGGGAAAGACAACTGTTGGCAGAGGGGAAGGAGAGGTGTGGCATGACCTTGTTTGGCCCAAGTCCTTTTGCTTCTCTAGCTCTAGAAAATGCAGGTGAGCTTGGCAGCTCTCATTAGATAAAACTTTTTGGATGTATTTATCTTTTGATTTTGAGATGTCTCCTCCAGTCCTTCAGACCCTTCTGTGCCAATAACATGCTAACAACTGGTGTAGTGATGTTCTGTCAAACTGCAGGAAGAAAAAAATGGTGTTTGGTTTCTTTTTTTATATCCTATACTAAGGTGCTGGCGTCCCTCCATAAACCCTATTCTCTACAGAGACAGAAGACAGAAGTACTTTTCTGAACCAATTCTAATCTTAAAGTATAGGGTTTGGTTTGAGGTTTCATGCTGAGGTTTGGAGTGACTCATATTTTGCAAACAGGTCTACTCAGTCTCTTAGAATTACACCACCTATTTAAGGTAGAAATATGCAAGCTAGTACATAATGCATACTGCCTGCATGCTCCAAACCACAAGTTGCTCAAAAAAGCCAGAGTGGTGAATCCTGCTGGGAAAGTTCAAAATAATGAAAGAACAGCCACTTCTTGCTCTATTGCTGTCTATGACAGCTATATTTGTGATGCCAAGTCACACGGGGAATATAAAACTAAAGTATAGTTAATGAGAGCCTTCAATCAGTGCTGGTTACTCAAGTGTCCTGTCAGTACCTTCTACTGTGATTTCAGTGCTGTTAAACTATAGAAAATATGTAGCTTGTTTAGAAAAAGTGTAGGTATTTTGTATTCTTTTGCTTGGAGTGTTGTTTTATGTCTTACATTTCAGGACATTCTTATTCTTGCAGAAACTTGTTTCATTCAAATGTGAATCAATACATTGCTATCTTTTAGAACAGGTAGCCTGGAAAAAGGTTATTTTACCTTTAAAGAGAAGTTTGCTGCATAGCTCTAGAGTTTGCAAAATGACAGCAATAACTCATCAGAAAAAGCAACAGAGGAAAGCCTACTTCTAATGGAAACAGACGTATTTTTCCACGCTCCTTAAGTAAAACAAAAGCAGCTGCCACTTTTTGTTGAATGGTATCTCTGATTGGACTGAATCTGTTCTGTGCTATTCTTTTGCTCTAATGGGGGCGAATAAAATATTCTTCTGTATAACCCAGGGGAGTAGTTAGCCATCTCCTCTTAATTTGAGTGATCTTTAGATTTCTTATATGAGGTTCTGAATCAGACAAAGTGCTCAGAGTCAGCTCTTATCTCTACATAGTAAATAAGGTTGAAATTTAAAAAAGGCCATTAGCAATCAATACGGCTGGGAGATTTAATTTCCAGCACATGCTTGTTTTGTTTTATTGTTATATACCCTAAGAGTTCCAAGGGATTATTTCCTTATTATTACATTTGCAACATTTTTTTTTATGTAACCTGCCCTTCTCGTGCTCACACTGTTTGCTCTTCAACTGATCTGCTCTTGCGGTGCTGCTACCCTGTTGAAGGGGTAAAGGAGAGTGGTCTTACTGGAGCAGCAACAGGCTGTGCTGTCTTGTGGCTAGGAGGGAACGACAAAGAAGAGGAATGGCCAGCCCCCTCCCTTGAGTTAGGAAGTACTCCTCTCCTGCCAGTTCGGGAGTTAGAGCTAATTCACCGCTCTGAGCTTTCTATCCATGGTAGAAAAGCAGAAGTCGTTCCAAATGCAGCTCCCTTAAAATTGTTCTTCAGGATAAAACCCCAGCTGTTCAATGTAATGGTTTAATAATATACTGCACTTTCTGTAGCTTAATAGATCAAACACTGTTGGGGCAGACATTGGAATTGCTCATCCCTGCCGTTATCTTCAGGGATAAGAGCATCTTGGCAGAAAAACAGAGGAAATAAGTCAGAATTAAAAAAAAAAAAAAAAAAAAGAAGAAAAAAAAAGGAGAAAAAAGGAGGATACAATGACAAAACTACTGGTGAATTTGTGCTGTCAAGTTAGAAGTGCAGCTTGCCCAAAAGCTATCACTAGGCTGTATCCATCAAAATGAGAAACTGGGTTTGCCACCCCAGGACAAAAAAGCAGAGAGATAAGCTAAAGGAATCAAGGAGTGAAAGCTGTTTTGTTTTTGTTTTTGTTTTTCCCCAGAGGTACTCAAAAATTCTTCTGATATGTCTTGTAGCATCCCCTGTTAATCAAGATATTTATTTCACCCAGAAAAATCTGAAAGTGATCCCTCATAGAGTCATTTTGGCTTTATGCTGCTGATCGCAGTGAGATTCATAAACAGGATTTGGCTTTAATGTCAATTAGCAATGTTTAAGCATTGATTTGAAGACTAGGTATAATAGTAGAGCCACAAAAATGTAGTGCTTTATTTATTCTGCATTCTGCAAAAGAATTTATGAAAGCCAAACAAAATTACCCAAAGTAAATTTCAATTCATATGAAGTCTCTTTGTAAATATGTACATGGGATGTTTCACATACATACTCAAAAATAAATATTCTTCCTCTACACTGTGCACCACATTGTTGTACGTAGCAGAATTTTGATGTAATATATCAAACACTTCTAGAAATAGTCTTTTAATCGACATTATTTTGAAAGTAGATAATGTCATACAATCCCCTGAAACAGGTTTAGCCCTGTGTGTTCCTAACACAAGAGTATAAACATTTTTTGTTTAGAGTCTACAATGTCTTTGAAGCATAACATTGATGAAATCTGATGTATGAATCCTCTGTTTTGGTCTGTTTCATTAGGTCTGTTACATCTATGTAGGAATAGTTTAAATTTACGTTACAAAAAAAAAAAGAATACACCAACTAGTTCCTTATTACCTTAATTTCTGATACTTCATCAAGACCTGATAATTAAAAAAGCCAACTAAGTCTGCGGCTGTGCTTTGGTGTAAACTGGATCTAGGTACTTGCTATCAATTATTAATTAACATGGTGATACATATTCTGCCATGTATTTAGCTAGTAGGTAGGCAGCACGTTCTCTCAGAAATGATCCTTTAGTGTGTAAGCACAAAAAAATCAAGGAAAAAACACTTGCTCTGAAAATGCAGGTGGTAATTTTTTTTAATTGATGTCATCCATCCTGACTTCTGGTGCGGTTGTTTTTGGAAGCAGCTCAGAGTGTAAGAGTAGTCCTGGAGCTTTGAATGAAAGACCTGAGCTTATCATAGGCAAGAACAGACTGAAAGGGCAGGTTTTCTGGATGCTACTTCTTGAAGTGATGGTAGCGCTGTACATATCAAACATTTAAAGGACAATGAATGTTTTAGTTGTGGGTTGAAGTGAGTATTAATAGCTTGTCAATATGGTCAGGACTTTTTTCTAAAAGCCTCCTCAGCTGACAATACCATAGACTGCACTTCATTATGAAGGAGAATTTCTTTTAAGATTTTTTCCCCCCTCCTTTTTGTATTTAGGCACTTGAATAAATGACAATATTTTGTTTTATTTATGCATGCATTATTATATGTAAACAACCATAACAGTGTTGAAAATTCACCTCAAAACCCCTGTGGATTATCAAAAACATTTTTATCTTTTTTTTGTCTTTAAATCTGTCCTGGTTTAGGCTCAGATAGAGTTAATCTTCTTACTATCAGCTGCTATAGTGCTAGGTTTTGGATTTAGGATGACAATAATGTTAACACACTAATGTTTTCAGTTGTTGCTAAGCAGTCAAGGACTTTTTCACCTTCCCATAGAGGCTGAGAGAGAGCATAGACAGGACAACTGACTGAAGCTGGCCAAACGTATATTCCATACCATAGATGTTATGCTCAGTGTATAAATGGGGGTTGCCTGAGGGGCAGGAATCCATGACTGGGGCTTGGGATGTCCTGGGCAATCAGTCACTGGGTGATGAGCAATTGCGTTGCATCACTCATTTTGTATATTCTTTTACTGTTATTATTATTATTTTCTCTTCCATTACTATTCCATTAAATGGCCTTTAACTCAACCCATGAGTTTGTTGTGGTTTTTTTCTCCCTCTTTTCTTTATCCCACTGCAACGGGAGAGTGAGTGAACAGCTGGTGGTCTTAGTTGCATGACAAAATCTGGGCCAGGTAAGATGAACACTGAAAAAAAACCCCAAACCTTGAATAAAAGGGTCCTTACCCTAATTATAGTGAGTGAACCCTAAACAGGTATGAATATGTAATTCGCAGTTGATAAACAGGGAGAGGCTGCAAGAAAATTTAAAAGTCAGGATTAAAACCGAATATGATTTTGATATATAATATTCTGAAAGAAAAAAAAATCATGATTATTTTTGCTAGGGATAGAATCAAATGCAATAAAATAAGGGCAGTCAATTGCACAAGCCCAAGAGAGGAGTGGCTGGCTGGGCAGCAGCACCTGGGTTGTTGGTGGCAGTCATGAAATGAATACAGGGGTGACTCAGCTGCAGCCTTGCCTTGTGCCCTGAAGGGAGAGTGCTGAGGTCCAGTCCCACAGGCCCATCACCCCTGATTTTGTCCATTTGCCCACGGATGCATGGGAAACCTGCAGCAGCCCCTGGGCTGCAAGCTGCTTCTCGGGTCTGAGACACCTCCTCAGCAAAGAGCCATCTTCAGAGAGCAGGCAAATCACTGCTCTGCCATTTTGGGATACGGATGTCGATATTTTCATGGTCATGAAATACAGCTGTTTTTTTCTTTTAAATGAAACATGCTGCTGAGCTGGAAGGCAGTATTAGCTTCAGATGGACCCTTTTCTGAGTACAGATGAGATATACAACTCCTGGGTTAAAACACTTGCTTATATTCTCAGGTATTCTCAGCCTCTTCCATGACAAAGTGAATCTTCCTTAGGCTTAGGGGTACAATGAAGGTCAGCTGGCAGCAACATCTCAACTAGTGACCATCTTGTTGCAAGTTTGGTGTTTGAAACAGAGAATGCAAAAGGATCTACCACTCTAATTAAAATCACAACTCCGTGTTCTCGCCAGTCTCGGCAATTTTACAACATGGAATTGTTAATTCTACTCCAATTTCTTGCAAAAAAAAGTGTTACCTTTCAAAATTATTAAATATTTGTCCTGAAAGTTTGACAAATGTCAAGAATTTTGATTAACATTTCATGGCTTTCTCAATTTCACTTCATTACATAGGCACTTTTAGCAGAGACAGCAGAGCTGATACCTGACTTCAGCAAAGCGTTAAAATGTTTTTGAAAGGAACAAGGTGATAACAACAATGGTAATGTGATAAATTTCTATGCTAAGACAAAGTACATTTTTAGGCAGAATTTTCATTGACAAAAGAACCTGCAGGGTGGGACTCCAGTATAAAATAAATGGTAAGAATAAAGCTTTCAAAAGTGGTTATAATAATCATACCTTTTAGTCTAATGCTATTTCACAGTGGCTTGGAGAGTGTTGAAAGAGGTGCACAACTTTTTAGAAGGACAAAGATGCAGCTTCATCCTGTAAACTTAGAGATGTTCCCCCAAAGCTTTTGTTTGCCCTAATATTCCATAATGTTAGGCTTTTAGAGTCAATAACCCATTAGTAATCAAGAGATGTATCATTTATTAATTATGCACCATATTAATATTTAATCTTTTGGGTTGCCGAGCATATTTCTAAATCTACTTTTTAATTACATTAAAAAAAAATAAATCTTCAAGGCAACCATTAGAATAGTCATTTTTCTGCGCATTATGACTTCAATTACTTTGAAACAGCTGTCTGTGAACTCTTTGTGATGGTACAGTACTTGGTAAAATGGCCATCTCAGCTCATCCAGGCTATTCACTCATTTGAAAGCTAATTGAATATTAGAGCAAAGGGAATGTTACAAAGAATTTCCTATGAGCACTAAAGTACTCTGGAATTAGACCTGGAAACGTGGTGCCAACCGCTTGCTACCCCCTGCTTGGCAGGAGGATGCTGGCCGGCGATAAACAACCATCTGTCTCCAGCCCATGCTGAGACTTCTGGCTCGGCAGGGACGGTGAAGCAGGGGTATTAAAGAGCCTTTCTGCCCCTGGGGTCACCTTGCCCAGACCTGATTCCCTTGGCTTGGAGGAGCTGGGGAGAGTCAGGCAGTTGGGTCAGCCCCTCAGAGGGGTTAGGACTCAGGACCTGTCTCAAGCACCCACACAGGCAGGGTGGGATCACTTGGAGGAACCTGCTCAGGGGGGTTGGTCCCTCCTTGTAGCTCTCCCAGGAGGGCACAGAGGGTGAAGTCGAGGATCCTGAGTCCCGTGCAACCTGCCTGGGAGAGCAGAGCTTTCCTACACAGCTTTGCACAGATGTATTATTAATGATGATAATGACAGTACAGTAGACTAGTGCCCCATCAAGCTAAGCATAAGCAGAGACAAAATGTAAAGTACTTTGTTTCCCAAAAGATCAAGTCTGAACAAACCTTTTCACTTAAGTGCCATTTTTCCTCAGCACTCCTTGAACCTGTCAGTGGAAGTGTCAGTTGCAAGCTGCTCACCAGAAGGTCTCTTATGGTTTCCTTTGTCAAAATCTGAGTTTTAATGTGTAATAGAGAAATGTTTTCCTTCCCTCTCTTTTATCCCTCTTCCTCTGGTTGCAAAGCATTTGCCTGTATATGATAATCAGATTGTGATTATTTGGGTATCAATAAACGAGAGAGTTTGTTTGAACGATGTGGATTTTGGAAGGAAACTTTCTATGCTCATGCAATAATTTCAGAAACAGTCTCTAGAAATAAATGCCTTCAGATATAGAGTAGTAAGTTATCTACAAAGAAAATGGTGTAATTGTTCTAAACGCTATTGGGGTATCCAGCTGAATAAGGAAGGACAACCAGGGAAGTTAATGAATTACCTGCATGGTTGAAGCTGGTTTACATAAAGAATATACATTAAGTCCCAAAGGCCATATTCTTACTGGGAACATAATGGCCTTAGTTCAGTGCAACTTTTTCTGCTTTATAGACTGAAACAAGAAAGAGGAGTTCTGAATGTGTTTAAATTAGGCAAACACATGTCTGAAATAAAAAGGTGTCTATAGAGTCTGACCTTAGCTGAAGCCCTGGATATTGCATATCACCCTGGCAACATTTAATAATGAACTCAAAACCAAACAGAAGTTACGACAAAGAAGTCTAGTGCCTAATTCTCTGAAAACTTTTACACTCAAATCTAGAGCTGATAACGATTTCCTCTGCTTCAAATCTATTTTCTATTTTTTTGTTCAAATGAGGCAATATTAGTATTAAAAAGTCTTTATAAATATATTTGAAGTGGATGTCATATATGTTACCAGAAGAAAAATATTGTCCTTTCTCAAACATATGCTTGTGTCAACCTGCATAAACAAATTTCAGAAATGAGGAGGAACCTTGAGTATTATTAAAACACCTGCTTTTAAAACACTATGTATATGTGTATAGTAGGCTTAGAGTAGATTGAACCTCTCAGAAGGTATAACTTGTCAAAGTTGGATCACACTACAGCCCCAGAAAAGGGACAATATTTACAGATGCCAGGTCTCCTGGGTTCAATTCTCTTCTCCCAACCATTGATGCTCTTTATTGCTCTCAACAACTTCTTTTTCCCTCCATTTTCCCATGTGAGCCTATTAATTTATGAAGTGATGGTGAGTCATTTAATGATACTGATGACGGGAAGAGTGCCATGGAAGTAGCCAAGCATGATTCCCCTGGGGAGGAGGTCAGAATGGGACACAGGGGATGTTTCTGCCGGTGGACCGGGGGGACCTTGCTCCAGTGAGTGATCCTGGCAAGGCAATGCTCAGGGAGAGCATCTTCCCAGAGCCCAGCAGGGAAAGTGGTTCCCTAGGATTGTTAACTTGTCTCTTGACTGATCCTCTTTTGTCTCCATGTTAATGCTGTGCATACTTGAAAGAGGAAATAACATTGATACTTATCCTCCTTTACATATCTGATAAAAATGAAAGATGATTTTTCCATGAAGGTATGCAATAGTTGGTTCCTTGAGTTTTCACAACACATTAAAGGAATGAAGCAGTATCAAAAAAACATTCTGTTACAAAACAACACTAATCAATGCTGAGAACATTGGTTATAAATTATTCAAATTTTGTTATAATCTACTCAGATCTTAAAAAGACTCAAACCTAAGCCCTCACGCTGTGCAACACTGGCAGCTGGGTACCACAGTGTGAGTGGCTCACCTGGGAAGTTCCAGCATGTTACGCTGTGTCTTCCAGCATCTGGACAGATGCAGCACAAAAAGCTCGTTTCAGTGGATTATAAGGAATAAGTCAATGAGTGGCCTTGCCCTGATAGAACCTGATCGTTGTAACTTGTTGTGCATTCTTCTTTCACCACACATTAATTTTTAATGAAAGCATTTCAAAATAAAGTCATAATGTGAGTCATAAATCACAAAACAGCGGTAATAAACCACTTTGGTTTATATTAGCTCTGTGCAGATGATACTTAAGCATTTCCACCATTAGCACGGAATATGTGAGCGTTCTCCACACAACATTTCCTCTATTACTTCCATCTTAAATTGTGGAAATGTGGGAAGCAAAGCCAGTTCCAATCAACCTCTGGGTCACTATTTATTCTCTTAATTGAATGATCATATGCTAACGAGTGAAGATTTTTAGCACTTTTCTGACAGCTGCAAAGTACTTTTCTGTGACTTAAAAATGATGCTGCCAGCCACAGCTGAGATGGCAAATAGAAAGAGAAGGGGGGTGGGAGTGGGGGAAAAGGCATGGTTAACTGACATGAGGGCTAGGCGGGGGTGAATATTAATGTTTTATTATCATGTAGTACACAAGCAGATAAACTGACCCTAAAGGGCTACCTCTTGTTAAAAGGACAAGCCATTTTGTAGATTTGTAATACATATTATGAATGTTGTGTTTGTAATTGTTTTTTTGTTTGTTTGTTTGTTTGTTGGTTTTTTTCATTCCTATACTTATTTTTGCAAGATATGCTGAGCTCTGCTTCTTGCTGGTCTCTTCCATGTACTGTGGAAGGACCTATAACACAC